>CALNHX010005703.1:0-102245 GCA_940337035.1 Agriotes lineatus
TTGTGGTGCGTTCACAGGTAAAATAATTCTAGCCGAATTGGAGCTAATAAAAGTTAGTTTGCTCTACCAGTATTTCTAATTGTAGATACCTGAGCCTGAGACAGAGTTGTTATGTTCACCGGAGTAGTCGAATTTATTGCATATAATTAAAATAAAATAAGGGCACCAAAATCGTCCAATTTTGCAGTAAAATATTTGAATTTTTAATAAGATCGGGCACAAGCAGCACTATTCTTATTTCAGTACGTGAATTTAGGAGCACCCGTTTCCAATCATATTTCTTTTATTAAAGTAGTTGCTGGGGCCTAGTTCATAGTAATATATTAATAATGTTTTCGATATTCATGTTTTTTTGGTGTTATTTTAAATTGATAGAATTTGTTAACTATTATTTAGAAATGATTTCATATCACCAGCAAATCCAAACATCTGTATCTTTCTAGGATACCGATTTTGAGTACCTATGTATGCAATTTGTTATTTATAAATTTTAAAATTGGCGCTCATTAGTTTAATTGCCCTTCAAAACACCAGAGGCGCTGTAAACTTTGACAAAAGCTAATATGTGCGTAAGGTATCTACAAAAGTTTAGTGATTTCTGATCTGAAATGTACACAAGAAAATGCAATTAACCTACAAAATAAAATTTTAATGTCTTGATCCAAAATACGTTGACATTTTACATTACTTATTATTAATCTAAATAAATAACCAAACAGATACTTTTAAATTATACATACCTAAAATGATCAAGTACTTGAGTTAACGTTGAATTTAAACAAGAAATTCAATTAATCACTATACAAGCCGTTACTAAATCTAATTACACAATCTTTCACGCACTGAAGCTACGTTAAATGACTGTTAAATCTATTGCATCCACAAAGGACAATATAACCCAAGGTTATTTTTGACATTGCAATTTATAATAATCTGATATTAATATATCAAATTACACCACAAGGAAAGTAATTTTTACCACTGTGTATATAACATTAGAATTATTATTTATTCACAATTGAGAGGAACTGAACTCTCAACGAGATTTTTATGACATTTTTAGTCAATATTATTTTTATACTATTAAATCACTCATAGTAACCCCATTACTATCTCAACTACCACCAACTATTCATACGATTGTTCTTGCAATATAATTCTGAACTGAGTGGATAAAAAAAATTAATCATGCATGCCCTTGCAGATTGCATTACAGGGACAAAGGGAGCTTCAAAATATCGCCACTATTAAAAAAGTTTGAGGAGGCTGGGTGTAACGTGGAAGTCGCTGCAGTACGGCGAAACTTATACGATCTTGGATTCAAGTGTTATAGGCCTGTAAAAAGCCAAGACTAACTCCAACCATTTTTCAGAGAATACTGATTTGCAGTGTAAAATGTTTGGGGCGTTTGTATGTGGTTGACTAGACGATACGACCAGACCAATACAAAAAGGTTTTGAAATTTAAACTTCTTACGTATAGACTGGGGCTTAAATATTACTTTTAATGAAACTGAATACCTAAAAATTAATTTAGAATCAAAGTTTGTGCCGTGTTGCTTCCCTGCGAATTGGATTAGAAATGTATTAAGCACCTGTTACAAGTTGTACGGCGCTATCTCCGCCACAAAAACCACCTTATTACACATCAGAGTCGCAGCAAGATGTAAGGGCCAGCAATGCGCAAATCCTCGAAATCCTTTGTTTGCCCCACTTGAATAGCAAAATAAAAGGCTGCGAACTAATATAAGAGAGCGATGCCTGAGCAGTTTCGGTCTGAGCGTTCAACTCTTTTCTTTCAGACTTGAGTCCAGCACTTGAGAGCTCCAGCCGGGAACACTATTTAGCACTGGACGGTTTAAGGCTCCACTAGTTGCCACCAGCCTCGTTTAATCCTGCTGAGCGAAGAACCGCCAGTCCAGAACCCGAGAAGACCATTATCCAACTTAACTAGTACCTGGTGCAGCAACGTAAGATGTTTCATCAGGCGAAACAAACTCACGTCAGTAACTTCTGAGCCTAGCTGCTCTCTGAGAAGTCAAACTCTCTGAGCCTGACCTGAAACTTTCCTTGTGACCCAGGTAAGCCAAACTCTTGTCGGAAAATTCCAGTCCAAAACGCAGGTGAAATCTTAACTTGGAAAACATTCTGATAGGCTTTAAATATTTCCTCTAATAAGTAACAAACTCTGGCTAGCCCGTGAAACATGCTGGCACAAATTCTTCCAGCAGAAACTCGTCGAAAAGAACACATTTTACTTTTCCGACTTCTGCATCCGCCGAACCCTCAAATTTAGAAACCTTAAGGTAACAAAACCAGCATATTATAAAACATATGTTTCTAGCCTGTCGTATTTATAAGCGAAGTGAACCCAGCGCTTAACTTGGACTGTGAATTCGAGAAACTTTCAAAGTTACACGGTGGGTTGACGCTGAGCTGGCGTTTGAGATCGCTCAAGAAGAACGCTTTTATTTATTTTTATTGTAAATAACTTGACTAACAAGCAGTTGTAGCATAGTTTTAAAATACTAGTAATGCAAGAATCTAATCTTGCTAGAAATCATTAATAAACGACAAATTAATCTGACATTTGCAAACAAAGTTGTCGCACCTGAGAGACGGCTGTGTGTATTTGAAATTTGTGCGGTGATTAGGTATTAACAAAAGTTTAATATTATAGAAAACTTCCGTCGATGTACTTTAGGGAACTCTGCGTGTCGATAAAAAATCTGTGGATAAACTTCACGAACTTCAAATGTATTCATTTATGAAATTTATCTATACACAGCCGTTTCTTATGTGCGACAATTTTGTTTGAAGATGTCAGAATAATTTGTCATTTATCAAGCGTGTCTAGCAAGGTTAGATTCATGCATTACTAGAATTTCAAAACTGTGTAACAATTGCTTACTAGTCGAGCTGAGAATGTATGAATTCACCGTCGTATATCAGAACGAGTTCCTGCGCCAGCATTTAAAAAAAAAGCAAACGTTAGACAAAATCAAAAGAAATATTATCTCAAGTTTAATAATTTACGAAAACTGAAACCTACCATTTATATACCAGGGAAAGCTTGTAAATGGTAACATTACTTTTTTCATTACGAAAACAAATGTACAGCTCAGATATCGTTAAGAACATTTTATTAAAAATAATACACTTTATAAAAGCACAAACATTTTTATTTTATTTTTTATTAAATTTTATTTTATTTATTTTGCACTCAGCCAATAGCTGGTATTGGTATCTAACCAATTTAATTCTTTTTAATTTTTATAGCAGCAACAGTAAGTAGTAGAAATATTGCTGTCCAAATAATCATTACTAGAAAACCCTCATACACATCTTGCGAAAATAAACCCCAACCTTTCTGCAAAATGGTCCTCATACTTATAATAACCCTGGTAATTGGAAGAACTTTCGCAATATCTTTCAGTAAATAATGCACAGCTTCTAAAGGCCAAATCATGCCACTTAACATAATTATTGGAAAAAAAGTACCAACAGCCATTAAAGTTGCCATTATAACGCTGTCACAGACACATGAGATAAACATACCTGAAAATTCACACACATGTAGGTAATCACACTAATTAGTGGTACGTTCCCTTACCGTAACATATTCCTGAAAAACCTACAAGTACAGAGAGAATGAACACAAGCAAAATAGACCCATTGTTCGTGATCCTGAACGCGAACAGTGTTATAGACATTCCAGAAATTGACTGTGCTGTTGATATCAGACATTCGCATAGGATATGTGCAACAATCACTTCTGTTCTTGTGATTCCCATAGATAAAGTTCTTTCTAAGCTGACTTCGCTTCTATCCAATAGCATTATATTACACGTTAGCCCTATTGCCAGCTGAAAAATGAATCTAAAATAGCATCTGTATAAGACTTAATTAGATCAAATTATAATTATTCTATTCACCCGAGCACCATTCCTGGAATTAATGTGTCAGTGAATGCGTTATCTAGCTGTCCATAAACTGGAGTTTCAAGCTAAAATGTGTTGTGATTAAAAACAGCACTTCACCTTCAACGTATTTAAAAATACCGTTACTGGCAGACCTATGGCAGTGGGAACTAAGTCGCAAGATTGCAAATAATCAGCAAAAAAGCGTTTAAAGGCAAATATAAAACGATGTTGAAGGTAGGTAGCAGCGAATTTATCTAAAATTTGACGATTCTGGTATAGTTAGTAACAGCCAACTGTAGCTGTAAATGTATGACCAACCTGAGCGATCTTGAAACACATTAAAGGTAGAATATTGTACATCAGATGGATTAGCATATCTCCAGCTAATTATGCGCGAACGAAGAGCGGCAGTATAATTGGATGGTATCACAATAGAAGTGTGTACCTTTCCATGAAGAACTGCTTCTTCTAAATCCTCTTCTGAGGAATAGTAAATCTAAAAATATACAGAACAACGATTTCTTTGCTTAAATTTCGCACTTTTAAATAATATAAGCAGCGTACATAAATCAAACAAGTAGAGACACTCATGCCAAATGTTGAAACCTATCTAGAGTGCCTTGGACAGTGACTTAGAGAGTATTTTTAAGCTTGACAACCAGATGGCAGCACAAAGTGCTACCAATCAGAGCCAGTTACTGGCTCTGCTATCAATCCTGATGTGGTAAAGTAGTGGCGCTATCTGTTGGTAATATCGGAAAGTACCCCCCAAGAGGCGGCAAATCGGTATTTTGACATTAAAGGAACCGACGCTGAGTGTCTCTACTTATTTGATTTATGTACGCTGATACAAGCCTCACCACTTACCAATCTTGTAGAATTATCTTTGAAATATTTGAGGTAGTTGCAGCTAATGTGAGTGCTGTGACAAGTTAAAGCATCGCAAATGGTGTTATTTGTCTCATAGTTGACTACAGCTACAGACATATCATTTGGTGGCAAACCAACGCCAAGGCAAGAAAATACAACCAACATAATAAATAATGCAATCTCCATAACCAACATACGATAGTTTCGTCGCCACCAGAGCGCATTTTTCCACAACAAAGCTTTCAAGCGGTTCCCTTTTAAATCAAGTGAACAGAAATATTTTCTAACTTCATGTGTTCTATTGGGCAAAACCAATTTTTCTCCAGAATTAGTAAAAGAAGTAGAAGTAGCACTTGCGCAAACAGTGATCTTATCAATAGCAGTAGCTGGCATTGAGGGACCTTCCACCTGTTCAGGTTTATTATTTTGTGAAACACTTAGTATAAAGAACACCTCTTCAAGTGTCTCGGTGCTATACCTCTTTAAAAGATTTTGTGGGCATTCTTCTGCCAACAGTTTACCTTCACGCATTAAACCAACCTACAGAATAATCCCTGTAGTTTAAAAATAAGCAATTAATTTCATATTTACAGTATGAGCCTGTCTGACTTCTTCAATGTAATGCGTGGTCAAAACGATGGTGGTGTTATTGTCTTTGCAAATGGTGAGCAAATAATTCCAAACGGTCTCCCTCAAAATAGGATCAAGGCCGACTGTGGGTTCATCTAAAATCAGCAATTCCGGTTCATGAAGAAGAGTTGCCGCAAGAGAAACCCGGCGTTGCTCTCCACCACTGAAGCTTTTTATTCTTTGATTCGTGTCGGGCAGCACTAACAATTTAATTAGTTTTTCTGATCGTTGCCGGATTTCCTCGGTACTCATTTCTAATATCCAGCCAAAGTATAGCAGAATTTCCTTCACCGTGAAATCACCGTATAAACATGTGTCCTATTGGAACATATACAAGAATTTTTTAAAGCGTTTTAGTTGCACTTAGTGATATTAGCATAACAATTTAAAGCATTTTATAAACATATTATTACAGGGAAAAACATCATTTACGGCAGAAGACAAACAAAAGCAACCTGAAGGTAGCCAGGTTGTCATTTTATTGAAAGTTGAATACAAAAAACCCTTCCAGTGAGTGACAACTCGGATGAACAATTACTTGAACGGTAACACTTCTCCATTGCGATGTTATTTGGCGCTGCACAAAATTATCTCCGCTTTTTCAACAATTGGGACATAGGGAGGGTTCGCGGAAACGATATGTTCGGGGTAGATCATTGGTTCTAAAGATGTTATTACCTTAGCGCCACGAATTCTTAAGTCAACCACATGTAATCCCTTCAGAATTCGAGACAGGAGAAAAATCAAACACTTCATCAGACACATGTATAAACCAGCCCTTTTTCAACGAGAAACTATTACATTATAATCACAGTAAAACAAAGATGATAATTTTAACAAGTTATTTACTGAATAAATCAATGAGAAAAATTACATCTAACAATAATGTTAACCCTGACTCCTGGAAGACGTTATCATGTATAGAAACTAGCTAAATGTAATCCTAACTAGCCAATACCGGAGTGTTTATTTATTAAAAAAGCAAGCAAAAAATACCGGAAAAGGCTAAGGCTTCGCCACTGGAAAAGCTAAACTTAAAGTAAATGCCCAGAATACTTGGTATCTAGGCGAACTTTTCTACCTGAACTGACGCAAAGCGTTTCTTATTGACGGAAAAAAAGGTTGCCCTTGCTGCTGTTTGCGTTGTTCACACGTTAAGAAAGTGAAAGGTAAATCTGGGTTTTGTAAAGATGGTGTCAACGCGAGAGAGCAACGGTACTGAGCAGTCAAAATCGACACTAAATTATCTAGGTAAGCGAGTGCAAATGTGAAATCGAGGAGTAACTCGACCAAACGATACTTTGTTACAATATTTACTCTTCGTTATTTGTAATTGTTTAAATAGGAAGTCTCAGAATTAATTCAATTTTTAGGCGATATTGAAGATAAAAAAGGTCTGAATGTTACCCAACTAACGAATTTTTCTTACACACTGCAACTGACACCAATTTCTATATGAGTAAAGCCAGCTCGCGGCCTGGGAGTCGAGAGCGCTACATGCTCGCTGAAATTATAAAACCCGACGGGAGACCGAAAATGCAAATTTGATATTTACAATCTCAAATACTCCCTTCGCTCGGGGTGTAAAACGCAGAGGTAAAGTCCCTTATGCGATATCTGCGAAATGCATGCATTCTATTAACTGGAAGCATCTTTTCTTAATTAGCGGTTTGCGTGGAGCTGTTCGATTGCAGGCTGCGAATTTCTTACAAATTCGCAAGTAGACAGAGCCGGGCTTGGTCAGAAAAGGTCGAAAAATTAATGAATTAATAAGAATTAAAATAACATTTGAAATAGCGATAGAGCATAATATAGGAGTTAGGGGCAATTACGGGCAAATAGAGTTACTGAAGCAATGAAGTAATGTATTTCATTAGAAAAGTTTTAAAAATTCACGCGGCCAGTGCATTTGACGAGCACAAAGATGGAAGGGGTTGGTAAGACGAGCTCAGTCATCGCGCCAATTAAGCGTGGGGGCCTGTCGTAAGTTGGCCAGTGACTGTCAAGAAACGAGTTTGTGAGTGATGTGACTGTTATCGTTCCGTTGCGAAAACCTGACCGTGCCCATTTAGCTAAATTACAACCTTTGCCGGATATAGCAACCTAAACTTGCAATTCCCGTCTTGTTTGAGTACTGATTGAATATATTTAGAGTAATCTCGCCGATATCCCGTATACCAACGTAGTCTTGGCGAAACATCTCGTTGTCAGCGTGTAGATCGGTGCCGCGCCGGTTGCGCCGACGCAATTTTGCCTGTCGACATCGTTGGAGCGGCCCTTATATAGTTCATCAAAGCCCGGCCGTTAACTTTTATAGGCCACGAAATAAAGTAGATCACACACAAAGGGGAATTCTCTCAGTAGAAATTTCCCCAGTCTATCACTGGCAGACCCACCAGGTGGCGGGACAGGTGGCACCCTCAAAAATAATTTGTCCTCGTTTCTTTCCAAGTACTACCACAAGCGAGTCCTCGTTATTCCAGCCTAGACCCACCCTTGCTTACTAGAGATAGTTAGCGCAATATTTAGACCTGCTAGCTGTCGTAAACGGGGTTTTCCCTGTAGCAATTTATTTTGCACCAGGTTTCCAAACATACCTGAGGCATGTAGCCAAACCGACGTTTAGAAATGTTGTTACTGGCTGGGTCTTCTCCAAAGACCCGTATTTCTCCACAATCAATTTTTTTATGTCCCAAGATGCAGTTCAAAATTGTCGTTTTTCCACATCCACTAGAACCCAATAGACCATATCTGTAAAGATTTATGGGAGAGTAACTAATTTTTAAGATAATAATTATGTAATTTAAACAAATAAGTATGTGTTTTTGCTTTACAAAATAAAAGGACGTTTCATTCTTACACAATTCCTTTAGGTATAGTCATGTTGAATCCATTTAAAACAACCGTCTGTCCGTAACGTTTGTAACCACTTCGTACGGACACAATTGGCTCCTTCTCTGTTTGTGATTGAATGTACGACTGCCGTATTTTCAGCTCGGTATTCATGTTCATTTCTGGGGTAGGAAGCTGAAAGGGTAGAATTAAAAATTAATAAAGGTAAGTTGTATATAAGCTTCTATAATCGTATAGTCAAGAACTACAAAACGCGTCTTATTAGATAAGCCACTAAATACAATAATGGGTATTCCAAAACATCTGTACAGCACAGTAAAAAATCTATCAAGTACCTTTGCTACTGAAAAGAGGGTTAGACCGAGGAGTTCCCTGTTTCACCTGTTAATTAATAAATATAGTAAGGCAGTCATGCAGAACGTATTCAATGGCTTGCAGGAAAGAGTGTCCATTGGGCGTATGCGTCCCTTAAATATTCGCTTCGTCGACGACACGACGCCGATTGCAAGAAACCGGATAGAACTAGAAGACCTACTGGAAGGGTTGCAGAACATCAGCGAACAATATGAACTAGCAATCAATATAATACAAAACGAAAGTTATGACTGTGAATCGTTCAAACAACCACAACGCCAACCAAATAGCTGGCTGCGATATTGTAAATCGTTTTGGAAACATTGGCTAGCTGATAGTTACCATGAACATGCAATACGACTCCGATTTCAAATAGGCAACAACTGCGTCTCAATTAGCAAAATAAGGTCAGCCGCAACACAAAAATCCACCATACAAAGTGCATCGTGCTCGCACTGTCTAAAGCAACAGAAAGAAGAAGAATCGATGTCTTTGAACTCTGGTTTAGAAAACAATGCCACCCGTTTAATGAGCATAACTTAGAACGAATTCTTCCATTCTCCAAGGTATACCACCTAAACAACTATAGTCTACTCGAGAGTACAGGGAAAACTGGATAGAAAGAACTGGCGGGCATTAACCTGGAAGCAGCAACTCGATGAGCTTCTGCTAAGAAACAATGAAAATAAGCAGTACCAACACCAAAGCTGTAGAGTATCACAACACTTCTATCAAGAGGTTATAGCCAAGAAGGGGCCTAAAACCGAAAGTGGTCTCATCGTCATTAGTGACGGGCTTATTCGAATGAAAAATAACCGGTTATCCGGTTATTAAAATAACCTGTGTAACTCGGTTTTCGTTCCAAGTATTCGAATCAAAAATAACCTCAACCTGATAAGTACTACGTGCCGTATCTCAGCGACCTGCGAGTGATCGAAATTCTGTAAATAATACGCAAGACCTTTTCTACTATGTAATTAGATTGACCCAAGTGAGGCTCGCCGCTGCTTGTTGATGTTATTAAGACATTTGAGACTCCCAGTCGACGAGTTAAATTTATGGGGCCGTTCCTATTAAAGATAACGTTCTGCTGAGTATCAGATTTGCCGAAGCTGTTTGGTATTAACCTATAACAGCCTAAATTTTTGCTTCGAAACGCGGTTGATTATGCCTAATAAGGGATAAACAGAAAGCGAAATAAGATTTTCTTGTATCGTAACAGATTTATATTTAATTTTTAATAACGGATGGGCCGTCGTCATATGATATGAACGTGGAACAAGAAGTGGATTTCGATGTTTAAAATTTTAAGTGTGCGTCCTTAGAGCCGCGGAAGGCTGAACGTAGATAAATTATGGATTCTAAAATATACCGGTATGATGTGCAAGCGAAAAGGGAAGGGTGACTGCTAGAGAATTTTAGGAACTAAAAATAGATTCAATAGATACTTTGTATTTGCATATTTATAACTTCTTTATGATTAGTATTGATATAGCTATTCTCAATGGTTTAAACTCCTTAGAAATCAAATAAAAATCATTTATACAATTATTATAATTAACGATTAACTGAGTTCCTCTGCTATCTGCAAGTTACGGTGCCGATGCAGATGACGGTGAACCGCCAACCGGCAAACCGCCAACCGGTGAAATCGAAACCAATCGAGAGCAAAAATTGATTCGAATTATTATTCAAATAATCATTCGGTTATTAATATGATTCGAATGCAAATAATTCGGTTATGAAAATTGTCCGGTTATGTCCATCACTAATCGTCATATTATGAAGTGGTTGTAAATCTCTCTGCCATCCACTATTTGTTGGTGTATGGCAGATGTACTTCTTTTGGAAGCAATGTGCTCATGTCCCATGGCGAAAATTAACCCATTTTTTTATTTGTGACCCTTAGTACAGCAAATCCGAAATCAAGTTTAGGTTCAGGTATAGAAAAATAAAATTCTTAGATCATCAACTGATACTCCTCTCTGTCTTATGTAAGGATCTCCCTACAGCGTCAACTTTGTCTCGAGGAAAAGATACAGTGGGACGTGAGGTAATACTCTTGCTGAACATACGTTAGAACACAGGTTTTTAACAGCGTGCAAAGTACAACTGTTTACCTATCAATAAAATTTTACAGACAATAGCAAAATTATGTAAAGCAATAAAACAGTTATTATTATTTAATACAATAGAAAGCTGTATGTTGTGTATTTATCGCTGATACATATTCTTACTAGCTGACATTATCCCTGTTTAAGCCGATTAACAAACAAAGCTCTTACTTCAAATAACTTAGGCTCTCTGCAATCGACCTTCGACCGTTTCAGTATATAGTCCCAAGCAGAACAAAATAATAGCACGGTATGTGGACTGAGAGTCTACCAATAAAATTTGTACTTTTCTAGGTTGCAAAAAATTACTATTTATTATTCGGATTAAAAGTAAGTGGCTCTGTGTGATTTGCAATTTTTGAGCTCACTCGGCTACGCCTCGCAAATGCAAACATAACTGCTTGTCATACAAAGTGCCACTTTTTATACTAATAAAACAATACACTATTTTTTCACTTCGCCAATAGTAACGTAAATACTTGCCGCATTTTTTACCACATTAAAAATAGCAAACTTCGCGCATCCATAACAATGCGCTAATGTCCCCTTATTTTAACAGTTGTCGAAAAAATCATTGTGAAGATTGAATTATAAATAAAAAAGTGACAGAAGAAAGAGCATGTCGTAGTCTATAAAGAAATCGTAACGGTGTTCAACATTATGTACAAAATATAAAAAATGTATTAGCGTTGCTAATAATACTGAAACAGTAAAAGGACACACTTAGTAATATGCATTACATCAATTCGCAAAGAATACAGAATGCAGCTGGTAGGATTCGACCTAGCGGTTGTGTAATGTGATTTTCAGTCGATTTATAATAGATATTAACGATACAAGTTTGATTATGAGCATCTTAACGAAACGAGTTTGATTGCCAAAACGAGGCAGTGAGCCGAGTTTTGCGGCAATCAAACGAGTTTCGTTGTGTGCCATAAGCAAACGTGTATTGTTCAATATTTTATCTTCATCAATAAACTCTTGTTCACTGTATAAAAAGAGTGCGGTAATATTCATTACCGCACTGAGTGCGGTAATGAAGCTCTTAACGATACTAAAATTAATTTGGTTAAGACGCTATAACAACACGGATGAAGATAAAACTATTAACGACATCTTTCCGTTTCCCCCTAAATACTTTGCAGGATTCTGCAAATGCGAGCCCTAATTACAGATTTTGCTTGGCGCATGCCACACTTAGTTAAAAGCTGCCATTGGCTAATAGAGGTCGTCTTGGGTATCATTCTAAAATTCGTCGTTTATGAACTGCGTTTCGCCATTGAGTCACGTCTTATAAATTACTTTATGTGTCAGTGAATTTTTGTCGCCATTCAGACTACACCCCGGTACGTGTTGGTCCCGGATAGCCGGTTAATCAGCGACATTTACCAAGAAATTTCATCAACCAAACGGTAGTGCGTGTGGCAAAATACCAATTCAGCGCACGTGCGCTGTAGCCGTTGCTGGCAGTTGCCGTTTTCCGTTGTGTGAGACCAAGGCCGAGACCATTATTAAAGAGAGTCGCCGATAATTTTTTATCTTGGAAGGAGACAAAAACACGGGGACAGTTTGATTCTGTTCGAACCAGCTACTAAACGACTTAAGACGTTTTTCGTGGGCGCGGATCGCAATAATTTGAAATGTGATCCGGGGCTGCTTTTCGTTGTGCAGGTGTGCAAAGAATTGTTGTACTGCCTGGACTACTCAAAGCAGCTCTTGTAGTAGTTTTAAACTTTTCATTGTGCCGTCAGCCTCTAAATTAACATTGATCGTGGTCATTCGAGTTTTATGTCAGTCATGCTGTTTTCTTTTAAATAAACATTTCGGTATGTTGAAGAAGCAATACTGCAAAAACTAGCAGCGTACGTCGTCTGTAGGGCGCCTTGCCAGTTATTTTTCGGACTACTTCAGGATAAAATTTGACGCATTTTCAGTTATGCAATTGACTTACCCAGAGAGCACGCAATATTTATATAATATTAATTTTACATTTTGGTAATATTTGTAGGGTACAAATGTCATTGAAATATTTGCAATCTAAAACTAAGATTGTATTAACATTACATGGATACCTACACAAAATGTTTGCCATTAACGTTTCTAAAATCTTTGAGTAATATTTTCATGGCAATATTTTAAGGTGAGTGTTTGGGAAACATTTATATAATATTGTATTTTATGGAGCTTAAAATATTAAAATATAATATTTAAGTAACCTCAGGAATACATTGCAAAGTAATATTAGTTTAACGAGATTTAGCCAAGATTACCCTAATATTTGGAATGAAGATACCTACAATATTTCAAAAGGAATCTTGAGGATTGATGGTATAAATATATTATGGAAACATTATTTCTAACATTTTTTGAAATATTAGTGAAGTATTACCTAAGAAAAAAAATGTTTTCTATCTGCCACTTTTGCAGGCTTATGAAGACCAATCCAACATTTTAGTATTAAAATTTTCGACTCAGAATAAAATTAATCAAATAATCTCTCTACCTGAAGATTATGGGCCATTTTGAATACACCTTGTAGTAATACAATGATGATACTTAAACCTAATATTTAAAAACTTATATATTGAAGGAGCATTTTTACTGCCTTGGCGTTAACAAAAATATTAACAATTTCATCAAAGTTTATTTAAAACGTCACTTTAGATGGTAATGCATTTAGTTTTGTGTCGGAAAAAGCAGTTCTGGGATAGCTTTTTACCCTTTTTAGTGCCGAAAGTGATCTTGCCCGCGTACAATTGGTCAGTTGGTCAATAGGCAGTCTGAGAAGATCTGCAAATGTCACAGCAGCAGATGCTGCCGCATTTAATGAGAATGGTAATGGCAAAGCTTAACCTAGCACAATATTTTTTCTTTCATAAGATACATTGTATTGTTTTTGTACTGGGTTTTATTTGATTTATTTATACCTAAAATTTTAATGCACATTTTCCTTCAGCGTTTATTTATTGTTCTAATTGCTATCAAAGCTGTTTTAGATGCTTAGAATAAAGCTAAGTTTGAAATCTAACAAATTAGGAAATAAAATTAATTTCACAAGCGGCGAAAACTAAAATAGTATTCAGTTCAAAGTTTCACATCTTCTCCCTTAAAAACAGCGGAGGAAGTGGAAAGTTTTGAGACAATATTAGAAGACCAAAATAATATCAAAACTTTGGTGAGACTATTTAGCAAATTTAAAATTCAAAATAACTCAACTTTTATGTACGAAATACCGTATTTAGTAGGTGGAAAGAACTACCACAAAAGCATATTTTTGCAGATGGGCAAATTATCCAGGAAATTGGCATTAAGCTTTTCTTGAATAGGAAAGAAGAAAAAGCTATCGGTATATTTTTAACATACCTGTATAACATGTGTTAGTGACAGATGTAATAATGCAAGACACATTTTAAAATAAGAAACAATAGCAACTGTTTAAACAATTTTCTATTCAGAAACTAACTCAGTGAGCCTTTTAATTAAAATTAAAACAAAGAGGTTTTATAATAAATACTGTCAGCGTTATACATTGCAGTTTGTAGATATTTTATAAATGAACATGTATTTTTCTTCTAATAATTATAAATTCAAACCAAATTTTAATTATAGCATTATGAACAGATGACTTTGGATAACGGCTAATTGTAGGTATAATATTATTGTATAGTGATTACTCAAAAATCTTTCATACACTACTACACTTTAATTTCATTTATATTGACGAAACCAAATGACAAAAATTACCTTTTAACAACTAGTTGTCCTTATCAAAAGTCTGAGGCAGTGAATACAGCTATTTATTAAAAAACGGATTTACTAATAATGAAATCTAATAATATTTTCTGTTTCAATGTTATATCATGAAAGACGGCTGTTCGCATATTTGAATGATTTTTACTGTATTTGACCAGAGCTGGGCAAAATACTTTTAAAAAGTATTTAACTACAAAATACTAAATACTTTATGAAAATCGAATATACTATTTAAATACTAAATACTTTTTATGGCCAAAAAGTAGTTAAGTGATAAATATATATAATAGTTAATAATTAAATACTTTTATAAAAGTAATTAAATACTTTAAAAGTAATTAAGTACCTACCTTAGAAGTATTTAAATATTTTAAAAGTATTTAAATATTTTAAAATTATTTAGATACTTTTAGTTTTTAGATATCACTAAAATGTAAAAAGACTTGTGAAGTATTTAAATAGTAATGCAGCATTTGTAATATTTTTAGCAGTTTAACAATTTTTTTAAACTAAATTTAAAGTTCATAATTTCCTTGCATTCGAAACTTATAATAATTGTAGTAAGCCAAGTAGTACAGAAGGCATAACTTAAGCTATGTTACATGAATTATTAAAAACCCAAAAAATAGATATATATTAATTTTTCGTTTTCATATACATAACAGTTCCTTTACATCTTTGCCATAAGTTGTAGGCTTTCAGCTAATAACAAATTTGAAGATCAATTTAAAATTTTCAGTTCAAATACAAAGTTGTCCTTCAAATTTAGCACATAAAGTTAAATTTTTTATATTTGAGGAAGAAAAATACTTAAGATTTTCTGTGCCTAATAATGCCAGAATAGCTCAAATGGTGACCTAAAAGACGTTTAAAATTATGCAAAAAGTATTTACTAGGTAGAAATATATTTTTTTAAGAAATAAAAGTAGTTAAATATTCTCAAAGGTATTTAATTACCTTTATTTTTTTAAGAAATATATTTCTAACTAGTTAATACTTTTTGCGTAATTTCAAACGTCCAATACGTCATCATTTGAGAATATTTAAATACTTTGAGAATATTTAAATGCTCGCAAAGTATTTAAATTTTCTAAAAATATTTAAATAGCCTATAAGTATCTAAATACTTCCAAAATTGTATTTAAATACTAAATACTCTGCAAAGTATTTGCACCTACAAATACAAATACAGGCCATTAAAAAGTATTTAAATACCTAGTCATTAAATACTTCAAAGTACTTAAATAAAACAGTATTTACAAATACAAATACTGCCCAGCTCAGGATTTGACCAATGTAATGTGTTAATAAAACTCGTTATTTTTTTAATAAATTTTTGTTTTGTAGGGAGGATCCTCCACTGCCAACACACGGAAATTAGTGTTATTATTAAATAAACCGGACTGAAACAGAAAAAGACCTTTTATTATTATTATTATTATTATTAATAACCAAGCCGAATATCCCGCGTGCATGTAAACTAGTCTGAATATATTTTGACGATTTTCTGTCAAAATGTTTTGCCCTGAAGAAATATGTCTTGTAAATTTTCCGCCACAACTTTTGTTGAGCGCCAAATTTCTTAGGAAAAGATTCTAACAGAAAACGTCAAAATTTGATCGCTATTTTAATGCACTTAGGATAATACTGTTGACTATTGATTTTCAATATTACAGCAACATATACTAGACATATTTCTACAATATTTTCAATAAATATTATGTTTCCATTATTACTGATAGTTTTGAAATATTTAAATATTTCTTCCAAATATTAGGACAATGTTTTGAAGCCAATATTGTAGCAATATTCCCAGCATACTCCATATTTGGAAATATATAGCAACAATATTTTTCTTCAATATTAGGTAATAGTTATTTAAGTAACAAGGAATGTAAGGACCTATTAACATTTTAGGTAGGCAAGTACAAGTCAAGGCGAAACCGCCTCTTCTTGCCTGCCGAAAACGTTAATAGGCGATACATTTGGAGTTATCTTATTATATTTTTTCTAGATTTCTTAAATTATCGTTAGGTTTGTCAGCAAGATTAATTTTCGTGAGTCGTGTTCTGTGAGTGTTACATGTCACATAAACACTTACAATTATAAACAAAACGTTTAAGTCTGCATCTTGCGTTGTTAATTTTATTTTCCTAGGAACTTAATAATAATATTAAGTTCTGTTGTCAAGAGAAAGCAGCAAACAAATATAATCACCAACTTACACGTTTTGTTACTATACGACTGTATCACTGACTTACATGATCAGCAGCGGGAAAATATTCTTAAGATATATTTATATAATATTTTCAAGGATATATTTGCAAAATATTATAAAATAATATTTAGGCAATATATCCAACAAATATATCCGTAATGCAAGCTCAGTGTCACATCTAGTGTTAACATAAATATTTAGGAAATATTGTGTGCTGCTTGGGTACTAACCGAAGACAAGAAAGTGATAAAAGTAATTTTTCAGTTATTGATTATTTTTCTATGCAAAGGGATTTACATCTCACAGTGCTTGAAACTAGACGCTTGTTTTGTATAGCCATTTTACTATCTATCTACACAGATAATAAATATAATCTTGAAAAGTGGCGCTTACATAACTGTGCGAGTTTCCTACAAAAGGTTTTCCAAATCGATCCAAATGTTCTCTTACTATAAGCAAAATAATTTATTAAAATAGTTTTAAAAGGGAACACGTGAACTGATGGTAGATGATGGATGCACGTGTGTAGCGATAGCAGGTTGCGGAAGTAGCCGGGAAACAAAAGTTGCGCCAGAATAAGTCGGCGGTGCATGTTTCAACGATGAATGAAATGTAGGTCCACAATAAACCCGCCAGAAAAAGGCGGCTATGTCTGTAAAATATCAATTTCGTGCAGGTGGAATTAAATTTGTGCCAGAAAACGATGCATATTTATATGTGAATGTACAGTACAGTTCATTGTGTTGCACTGCTAGCAGAGCCAAGTCGTGGGCTTAATACCATTACAATATATTATTATGCAATGGATACGTGTGTATGCTTATTTAATTCAAGTATTGAAACTTTAACTTTATTATAAAATTAAATTGAATTTTTTTTTAATTACATGAGTACTCATTTTTCTCAGGGTATGGTTCGCCGAAATCTAGTTAGTTATTTGTTGCTGCAATTACTGAATGTCAATTGCTGTCAACTATTATTTTCAAGCAGTGTTTAGTGACACCCCTAAATCAATATGACATAAATAAAATCTTTTACAATGGTTTGACTGTATGATATTTAGATTCAAATTTGCATATATTATTTAAAATACTTCTGTCATTAAATTTCAAATTAAATGTCAAACTGACAGCATCATCCCTATAATCTGGGTAAGTACTTTACTTTTATAATGTCTCTTTCTTAATATTAATTAATCACCTTTTATTTATTTAGATACCTTCAACTTAACCACTTACTTTGCACTGACACTTCCCAAACTCCAACAAAAATGCGATACCTTTTGCAGCCCTATAGACGGCTCCGACCTTCAACCATTGGCAGCATCTCCAGCACGCCTAAGTATTTATTGTATCTCCACCATCTAACAATGTATCCATATCTAATTGACAAATTGTATCCTCCACCAGTAATCCCGTTCCAAGTTCATACAATCCGCAACAGACCAAAACTCCTGTATGGCCTCGGACCATCGCCCCTCGCAGCTCACACAATGGTACCTTTCCTACAATGTACTGGACCTCTGCTACACATCCAATTGGTTCTGCTTTCTTCAATCCCAGTTTTTAATTGTATTTGATATTCCAAAAATCTTGCCTTGGACTATTTATTTTATTTGTAATGTACATCCAACATATCCCTTTACGTTTTATTAAAATTCTTTGTTATTTTAATGGGCTTTATTAAGTATTTACACAATTACAAAAATTTTATATGCATTTTATATCAAATTTCTCGTAGTTCTTTTTAAGTTGTTATTCTAATAATTATCCCAATTTTTTATTGCTATCCTAGACTACCATTATTCCTGCCTGCTACATGTTATAAATAAATTTGAATGGTGCTCACTTTATAAATTATTACAAATAGAATTTTATTCTGTCATATGCAACATTCAACTTTGTATTTATTGTTAATTTTTGTTACCATCATCAAGTAGTACTCATTTTAAAATAACTTTCTTTTAAAATGTACTTTGAATCTTTGAGTTTCAATTATTATTCAATTAAATAAGCAATCATTATCATAATTTTCCACATCTTATCGTTTCAGTATAATTACTGTATTTAACTTTTCATTTTTGATTCATGTAAATAAATAACTGTATTTAATGTGATACATGGCCTCTATATACCATAGCAATATATACTAGCTTTTGCTTGCGGTTTCTCTCGCGCAGGAAACCTACATAAGAAAGTGTTTAACATTGTTTCCCAATACCAACTCTGAAACCCCGTTTCACCACTATAGGGTTTTAATGTTATGTCTTGTCCACGGTCTTGGACTAAATGCATTTTCACAATCAACGTCCCAAAAAACCTCAATAACTACACCCATATCGATTTTTAAGCTTATTTACCACATTTCACCCCTTAAGGGATTGATTTTCGGAAAATCACGTGTTTGCTTATTTGTTTTTAGGAGTACTCCTACGAAGTTTTAAGTCGAAATGTCTATTTAATATTATTTTACATACAAAATTGGAACCCCCATTTTACTCCTTTAGGGGTTGAATTTCCAAGTATCCTTCCTTATTCCTTGTATAAATCATAAAGGGAACCTCTGTGCAAAATGTCAGCTTTCTAGGTCCAAGAGTTTGGGCTGGGCGTTGATGAGTCGGTGAGTGAGTGAGTCAGGACTTTATATATATATGTCAGAGCGTAGGGGTAGTTCAGGGCGTGACCACTTATAGTTTACACATTAAATCATATTAGCACAGTTTATTGGTTGAACACTAAAATAACTAATAAATAGCCAGCAATGGTGAAGGGAATATAACTAATAATAAAGGTTGGAACGGTAATGATCCGGCGCCCGCAACTTTGTCCAACAACCTTTGCTTTTCTATATTATCGTAGACAGTCGCTTTAAATTTTGGTTTTAATCAATAATTGGCGTAATCAAGTTTAACTTTCTCTATTTATAACTAGCAAGATGCCCGTTCTTCGTACGAGCTACAAATGTTTTTCCTTCTAAATCTCAAATGAATTCTAGGGCACCCCTCTCCCTCTATTCAATACGCTAAACTAACAAACGCCGCAAAACAATATTGTAGGTAAAAAGAAAACTAAATTCTTCCGAAAAAGGTCCTCCACAACTTTTTTATGATTCACGTACTCTCTGAAAATGTGTACCTAATTGTCATTCTCCTTGTATACAGGGTGATTCAAATTAAGTGCGCACCATTGCTATCATTGTTATTATTAATTTTACAAAGTAGGTTAAATTAGCAAACTAGTAGTGTTTTTGGCGCTGATTAATATGCAATTAATAAAAACACAAGCGAATAACGAGTTTGCGACAAAATTAAAAACTTTTAGTTTTTTAAAGGAACACCCTGTATATATTTCAAGAACTTGAAACAAAAATTAATTTGTGATATAAAAGTCTTAATACACTATTGTTTTAAAATGAATATTAAAGAAGTTAGGGGAGATTTTAGTTTACCTATATCAACAATACACCGTACTTACGAAAAATTCATAGTAGGCTGCTACTAA
The DNA here is from genome assembly GCA_940337035.1 of Agriotes lineatus. NCBI lineage: Eukaryota > Metazoa > Arthropoda > Insecta > Coleoptera > Elateridae > Agriotes > Agriotes lineatus. The sequence goes on from CALNHX010005703.1 coordinate 20,215, forward strand.
AAACAAAAACAATAACGTAAACATCAGAACTGTCAAAATCAATTTGTCGTACGTTTGGTTGTCGAAAGTAATTAGTGTTGTTTATTTATTTCTTATTGTTTTGTTACTGTTTCTGGTTATCAGACACACATGTGCTAAAAGTGAAGCGAGGTTCAAAACTACAATTTCGAACTGCAAGTGAAGTTGTAAAGCTATTCTAGTTGCTTCTTGGGTTACAGGTAAAGCGTTTTTGAAATAATTAAAGCGTTATGTAATGAATACAGTCATATGTGGAGTATCAATAATTACATTTCGTAACTCACCTTGACAGCACGGGCGTGGCCAAACAATCGCCAGCGGCGTAGGCTACTATTCATTATGACGCAGCGTCGCAGATGCGAACCCTTCTTAAATCGATATTTATGGATTAATAACGGTAAAATTAAGGTCGTAGATAAAATATTGTATGCAACGCGTGCTAAAAGTCTTTTATGCGCGAGACATGTTATGAAACTCAGCCTTCGGCTTCGTTTCATAATTTTCATGTCTCGCGCATAAAAGTCGACTTTTAGCACTTGTTGCATATATAGCTATTATCTATAAATTAAAACTTACGATAACTTCTTTAGTATTCATTTTAAGACAATAGTGTATTAAGACTTTTATATCACAAATTCATTTTTATTTCAAGTTTTTGAAAAATATATAAGGTGTTTCATTAAAAAAAATATATTTTTTAAAATTTTGTCGTCAACGGGTTATTCGATTGTATTTTCATTAATTGCATATTAATCAGCGCCAAAAACACTACTAGTTTGCTAATTTAGCCTACTTTGTAAAATCAATAATAACAAAGATAGCAATGGTGTGCACTTAATTTGAATCACCCTGTATATTAAGTTGTTTTAGATTGAGCTCGTCCAAATAGATCATATAGGACAGGAATGTCAAACATACGACCCGCGGCAAAGGACATTATAATAGTAATTAATTGAAGTAATTTAGGTAATTTCGCAATAATTTTTATTAAATGACTTCAACTAATTGTCGTGTGCGGCCCTCATGACAACACAAATGTACCCATATGGCCGTCGGGAGACCATCAGTTTGACAAATCTTACGCAAGCGTTTTGTACTCGTTGTAGTTTGTTTCTTCTATTCTGCACTTTATTTTAAAATTTTAAATAATTGATATGTAACAACGACCCTTGAAAAACGTGTACTTACTCCTTTCCACCCACAAGTTGTGTACTAACTAAAATCACTGACCGAAACGTTCTGTTGACTAAGTACCACACCGCAAAACTTCCACTCCGAATTTCGCAATAGACAAAAAAACGACACTAATCTGGTTTACAAATTATTTCAATTAATAAACTAATTATGCTCATGAATAATAATTCACTAATCGATCCGTCTACGCAGTAGATTTTCTAAATATTTAAATTACAGGATGCTTTTTTGTTTTAAAATAATATCGATTGAACATCCGTGTATCTTCCATATTCATTTTCTGATCGACTTTAAATTTTGGTCAATTATTCTATCGCTTAAAGGGGTTGTTTTTATGTTATTTAAATAAGTTTAGGGCAAACCAGTCCCCTACTACAATCAAAAGTATGTGCAAAAAATTATAGTAGGGGTAGTTTTATCAAAATTGAAAATTGATCAAAAGATAAATAAAGAAGATATAGGGATGTGAAGGTAAAAATGAAACATCTATTTTATGGAATCGTAAGAATAATAATAATAATAATTTTTAGTAAAAAATTAGTATTTGTGATTCTGAGCAACTTTTTCTAGTAACATTTCCCGATAAAAGTAGACTTGCTATGATTTCCAACTTTTTGCATTTATTTTTCATCCCACTAGGCTAGTAATTTACAATAAAATTATTTAAAAATTGCAAAAGTAACTTTTTTAAGGGTAGTATAACTAACCACAGATTGAAATAGGTCAGAAAATAAATCAGGAAGATACAGATGTGTGAAGGTGAGAAGTAAAACACACTGTATATGTGGTAGTTAATTAAATGTTGAATGTTAGTTTTACACTATACTATGTTATTTTTTTATATGTTATGTTTTTGACATACATACATTAAACCAAATCGATTATATAGATTGTAATGAACAAAATTTTAATTAATCACAATAAATACTTCATAAATACATACTTTACATTCACGCTTCCTGGGGTACATGTTTGCCACTGTTGCTTAAACTACTCCTACAAAGTGGTTGTATAATTATTTTACAAAGTTCTGTCAAAGTGCGAACGTCATTCACTGTGACGACATCGTAACTTTGAGTTAAAAACTACGGAAAATTTAAAGTTTACTTCGACAACAACATAAAAACTGGAAGTAATTTTTAATGTATGTTTATTTATATTTACAATCTGCTGTGTTTGAGCAATAAGTAAATCTGTTGGCTTTTTAAAACTACATATTAAAAATCTTCCACTGGAAATGGCTTATTAACTACTTAATAATTGACTATAATTATACAAATGCTACAAATAAAACGTTCGGTAATTAATTTCCATGCAGAATATGTTTATTGGATAGAAACACATTAAACACATTATTATTTATTTAATTTTCGATAAATATATGATATGCATCATAAAAATAATAATCGTTCGATAAAAATTATAAAAAATAGAGTAAATGCAATACGAAAACACAAGCTCGATAAAAACAAAAAGCTCTCTCAAAAAAAAAATACAAGGTAAAGAGAGTAAATGCTCAATAAAAAGAATAAATTCCCGATTAAAAAACTTACCTTTTTACAAAAATGATAAACCCTAGATAAAAGTAAGAAATGGTTTCTAAATATTATAAAAAAGTGCATCAACGATAAAAATGACAAATTCTCGATAGATAAACGTATAGCCTTTTAAATAATAAATGTTCAATTCGTATAATCCAATTCAACTATAAAAAATAGATTCGAAAACGACACAAATATAACTCTAAATAATTTATTAGAAAAAATACCTATATTCATTCATTAATTATCTTTAGCCTTTTGTACCTTTCGCTCTCGAGGAGGATTCACACTGCGCGAGAAGTGTAACGGAAGTCATAGGCTCAAGAAAACATCACAAACCATCCACGTTGGGTATATTTGTTCCATAAATACTTTTCAGATTTCTAATTTTAGACCGTAAACAAAACCCAACAGAATAGATCCGAATCGAGTGCCTCACGGCCGATGTTACGCTGGCAAATACCACAGTCACGAATCACAACAAGGTTACCACCTAAGGCAATCTTTATCTGGACAGAATGTATTTCAATAAATCGGCAAGCTATCTCAGCAGTAGCTTGGGGAGTCGAAAGGCACTGGTTGTAATGTCAACGAAGGTAATATCTGCGAAACTATGCAGACCTTAATTACAAGAAATGCATAGAAATTAAAACTAACCTAGCACAAAGTTTATGGAATGTGAATCAAACTTCTTAATAAAGCCAAAAAAAAATCTAGTCTATCGTATTTGATAGTTCAAATTCCTTCTCAGCTAAATTTCCATTATTTTTTGTGCTTTATTTTTATAACAAACTCAAATAGATCTGTTACTTATACTTTCATGACTGAATTACCTTCGGGTGTTAGAGGGGACAATTTGAATAAGTTCCGGCTTGGCATTGTTGTTCTGTATATTTAAATCTATTACGGCGATACTAAACTAATATAACTAATATTACCTTCTTTGTCCACATTCTTGTGATGAAAGCTTAATACATCTTTTTCCATTGTTTATTGGTTTTCTTTCGGCGCTTTCTAGAGGTTGATGCCATGGTTTACTTCGTCTACCAATAACGTATCTGTTTCTCTTTTGTTGTACAACATTCGCGAAACTTACACTCACTCCTACTTTCTTAATTTTTACTAATATATTTTCGTTACACTTGTTACTTTAACGAGTATTTTGCAAACAAATTTAATGAGAAGCACATGTAATGTAAATATTTTGAAGTTATCCGACCGTGCTACGTTGAAACAGTATGCAATCAAAACAGTGAAATATATGTGCGTTAAAATTTTTATCGGTTTTAGGATATTATGCCTTTGTTTGCACATATAATAGTAGGCTGGTAACTAAGTCATAACTGTATCTGTACAGTAATAGTCCTTTACCGTACATAGCAACCATTACCATACTGAAACAGAGAGAAAGGTTAACTTTGCACGACACAATCTACATTTGTGAAAAAGCCTAAAAGGGATAATTTGTTAAAATTAGCAATAACTATCAGTTCGATATCGAACGTAAACATGACAACCATGAAGGTAAAGGGGAGGAGAATTCTCGCTTGAATGAATAATTGGGCCCACAGCTGGTTGACAGTTAGTGCTTTGTAGATTGACCGTCAGGCGGCGCAGTTGTTCCATCGCACGCTAAATTTTTAGAGAAAATACGTGTATCTTTATAGAAGAAGTTGTATTTGTGTGTTGTTTTTAGCGAATTGTTGCAGTTTTTACTGAATTTCAGTACTCAATTATTATAGTGCGTCAAGTAAACTTGTTCTATTATGCCCTCCTGCTTTGTACCTGGTTGTAATACCGGGTACGGGCGTATTTCTAGCGTGTTATGCGACATGAGCGCCACATAACTGTCAACCAAAACTGAGCCCACTTTTTGTTTACCAGCGGCTAAGTGGTCGGCGCTCCTTCCCTTTACCTTCATGATGACAACCATATTTAACCGTTTAATTCTAGTAACGCCCATTCCGACGAAATACCGGGAGCAGTGCTTGACGAAAATCTGCGTCGACCATACCCAGAGCTACCAAGAATATTCCAAGTAGCGTCGGTTACAGCCTTGTTCACATAGAGTTCTGCCGCATTCAGCCGAATGCAGTTTAATTTCTTGTTTAGCATTGTAGGGGAGAGTGGGGCACCTTTGAACGGGGGCACATTTGAACAGTTACATTTTAATGAATATAGAAAAAGATACTGCTTTTTTTCGATTTGGCAACACTGCGTAGAGTGACTCGACACGTGATAACTGATTTTGAGGTTATTCGTTGTAATGTTTTGTTGTGAGACGAATGTCCTGTTTTATGCTGCGAAATTGTAAGATTGTCATTGCACAATTTCTTGAATTATATATAAAATAAGTGCATTTATTGAACTGTTGCTATTTTATAGTGTGATACTGTCTTGAAGAAGTGTAAGGTAAGTGGTTTTTGAAGTGTAACATTAACCAAAAATATTTTATTTATATTTGAACATTTTGATGTTACTGGGGCAACATTGAACAGCCGGGTTCAAAGGTGCCCCAACTGGTTCTTTTAGTATTTTACTGTAACTATCATGATATGTGGGCAATATCAAACAATCTATGTATTATAGAGCTCCACAATGGTGAGGAATTACATACAAAAACGAACCAAACCACAGTTTATCGAAGAGGACATGCAAAAAGCAATCGATAGTGTAAAGAAAAAAGAGCTGTCACTGAGACAGGCTGCTGAAGTTTATGGGGTAACTCATACTGCACTTTTTTATCTATTGAAGAAACTGGGAGACGCAAATGCACCACAACAACATTTAAAAAGTTTTTCATCAAAGCATACTTTCCGACAAGTATTTAGTAATGAGCAGGAAGAACTTCTCGTATAATATGTCTTAAAATGTTCTCGTATGAACTACGGTTTAACTTATAAACTACTACAAAGATTGGATTTTGATTATGCAGTAAGGTTAAATAGAAACTTTCCAGAAAATGGAGGGAAAACAACTCTGCAGGACTAGACTGGCTCCGAGGGTTTATGAAGAGGCATTCAAACCTTACACTGCGAAAACCAGAAAATACTAGCCTCTCAAGAGCTACTAGTTTTAATAAAACGAATGTTGTTGAGTTTTATGATAATTATAGTCGAGCTCGTCAAAAACATTTATTCACTGCTGGTAGGATTTTCAATCTCGATGAACCCGGTGTGATGACGGTCGTTCAGGCTCCTAACGTAATCGCTGAAAAAGGAGTGAAGCAGGTGGGACAAGCTGTTTCTGGAGAACGTGGAACTCTTGTTACTATGGTCGGAATTGTAAGTGCATCTGGGAATACTGTACCGCCAGTTTTCATTTTTCCACGGGCAAGATTTCATGAGTCTTTCATGAACGGTGCACCACCAGAAAGTTTGGGTCTTGTGAATAGTCCAAGTAGTGGGTGGATGACTACATCACTGTTCTTAAAAACCTTGGAGCATGTAGCAAATCATACAAAATGTAACAAGCAAGATTTAATTTTACTTCTTTTGGACAATCACGAAACTCATTGTTCATTAGAAGCAATCAAAAATGCAAAGGAAAACGGAATTGTAATGGTCACCTTTCCACCGCATTGCACCCATCGGTTGCAGCCGCTAGATGTAGCTGTAATGGGTCCCTTTAAAGCAAAATATAAAGTAGCTCAAAATTACTGGCTCCTTTCACATCCGGGCAAGTCGATTACAATTCATAACGTTGCCGATCTAGCAGGCAAAGCATTTCAAAATTCGTTCACAATTAAAAATATACTTTCTGGGTTTCAAAAGCCGGGAATATTTTCCTTTGATAGAAATGCATTCACAGATGAAGACTTCGACGCAGCAAGTGTAACTGATAGGCTCAATCCAACCCTTCCCATATCAACGGGAGAATGCTTAAGTAGCTCTTCTCTACCGCAGGCACAGCAAACTGAAGTCCACCCATCGACCAGTTCTTGTGACTCAGTATCACTTCAAACCATACATTTATCCTCAACTAACACAAATAATGTGTCTGTATTATCTGATGTGCCATCAATTATTTCACCAGACTATTTGCGTCCGTATCCAAAGGCACCACCTAGAAGTGAGACCGCCCGTGGAAGGAAAAGAGGACGCTCCAAAATCCTTACAGAAACCCCTGAAAAAGAGGCTTTAGAACAACAAAAGGTAGAAAAACAGAAGAAATTGAAGGTTACAAAGAAAGTTTTTGGTACAATCGAAACATCTAGCGAAAGTGACAATTTCTCCATCAATTATGACTCCGATGACGAATTGTCAGATGAAACTATAGATAAAGAATCAGATGATGAAATTGACGATAAAAATTTGTTAGTGAATCACTACATTATCGTCAAGTCTTGTACCAAGGAAAGTGAAGTTTATTACGTTGGCCAAATTAAAGAAACTACAAATTCAGTTTCTGAGAAAGAAAGGAAAGAAATTTTATTATCCCATCATAGAAGACATTTCTACTGTGGACATTAGAGATGTAGTTGGCAAATTGCATTCTCCTTCGAATATCAAGGGCACCCAAAGAACATCATCTCCTATTTCTTTCAACATTAATCATTCAAGATTTAATTTCCGATAGTGTACAGTCCTATTATACTTACATGTAGTGTAAACTCACTTTAATTAAAATATAACTTACTAAATCTCTATATCTTTATGTTTTCTTAGCCCTAGTATTATGTTCAAATGTACCCAACGAAGTGTTCAACTGTACCCCACGAAGGGTTCAAATTACGGGGTACATTTGAACAATGTCACGGCTTTAAAAAATTAATTGTAATATAGAGACATGCTGATAAATATAAATGACACTTGTTGGAATTCAAACTTAATATACATAAGCATACTACAATATATGAATTATGGTATTCCTGTAAAAATCATCAGCAAAAAAAGGCATTATTTAAAAAAGTGTTGAAAAGTGCCCCACTCTCCCCTACATATATGACATAAGCAGTTTTAATTTAAGAGAACTTGTATTTTAATATACAGAACAATATATACTTTCTGTTTAATCTGTTCCTAGTCTATATACATGAATATTAATTGACCCCTGGCGTTCTATACTACCCTAAAGGCTAAATGGGCAAAGTAATTAAGCAAAAATTATCGACTTTAGAGTGTTTATTACTATTTGCGTTAATTACAAAGTAATTGATGAATATAGTGCCTAATAAAGCATTTAATGGATTTTAAATAAAATAATTAATGGCAAGGGATACTACACTTTATAAATTGTAATCGATTCAATTACGAACCTGCCTGTCGAATTCAGGGCAAATTAAAAGAGTATAATGTATTACCACAAATAAATGGTCATTCTCATGCTCATTCTTATTTTATCTGCAATAAATTCGGGCTTAGCTCCGTAGAACATGAGACAAACTTGGTTCAGGTTGTAGGTTCTCAAATTAAGAAAAACTTTGTATGACAAATAACTCGTTGTATGCCAATTTAACTCGGGTATTACAGCAAATGCACAATTTCCATCTGACGTATAGATAACCTCTAAATTTGACTCAGCATCAAAACAATATGTGGTTGCAAAAAACAGCGTAAATTGAATTTTAAAGCACCAAAATTGCAAGGAAGCATCAGGTAAATATTAATACTGTGACGTAGCGACTGCTAAACTCATTTTGTTTCTAGTGCGACGTCAGAACCCTAAACTGAAAAATGCAGCGTCATCTTGCATTTTTTCAAAGTTGGACGGATCTGGACCACTGGAATCTGGCGCTACACCTCGTAGACTGTCTCCACTTAACGAACTCCGCGAATTTTGGAGCTGTAGCAAAAGCTTACTGGGAAATCCTACCTCAATCGGATGCCTCTCGGACGCTGGATACCGTTTTAAAACAGGCCCCCGAAGTCACCCGCACTTGGACAAAACTTGCTGCTGGCTAAACTGCTTCACTTGGACTTCCTAACACTTGGAAAATTATACCCACAGACGCCCTGTACACTGGTTAATAACTTTACACAAAATTGGTATAACTAAATACATGCTATATATCATTTTATGCGATAGACTGAGGAGCTCTATCTGGCCCCAACACAAATTTTACAAGCTTGTTTGGTTATTACTAACAAAAGACTGTCATGTCACTTAGCAACTAGATTTTTAATTTTTATAAAAGAAATTAGGATTGATAACATGTTTAACCTTATGAACTACAGTTTTGATGTTATGTTTTTGTCTAACTAATAAAATGGTCTTTTTCTTGGAATAATGTTACTACACTTTGCTTTGCCTTTTAAATCACTTTTGTTTATAATGAACTGATACACTTGGAGTTCATTTCGCGTCTCACTAACTGTCTTTAGATCGATTGCTTTCTATTTTTCATTGCTCTTTGCAATCATTATTTTGCTGCCACTGTTTCGTTAACCTTTCAGCTAATTTGCCGTTTGCTAACTTACGCTTTTAATATATAACGCCTATATTCTTTCTGTACTTAACAAGTCATTCTGTATCATTTTATTCACATTATGCCTGATATTAATAATCTCAAATCACTCAGTTGCAAATTAAATTGCATTGGCCCTTCCGGACATTTATCATATCTGAAACTCAGAACGTAACCTTTCTGTAATCTGCTTTATTTCATGCTAACCTTTATCCCTCAAATTATTAGTTATTGCTGCTCACATCAAGTGCACTTATCAATGTAAAGTACTGATTATCTTGCAATAGATACAATATTTAATTCTGTGCTCATGTTGACCTTATTCATTTAGTTAATTAGGCAATCAGAATTGTTATGGGCAGTGAATCCTTACAATATCAATAAAGACTGGAGGAGGAGAGAGAGGAAAGATGTGAGAACTAAGCAAAAGATTGCGTTGTTAATTAAGAAGATGTACAGAAAAGTTGTTACGTACTTGGAAGCCATCAAAAACAGACTAATAAAAATATATATGGGGATATAATTCGTTGAATTTTGCGCCAATCATCATCTCTTAAATTTAAGGCATTGGCCAATAGGATCTTCTACCATACTAACAATATAGTGACTCGCCCATATCGATTTGGTATAAGCTAATTTGATTTTGCTTCACGTGTCAAATAAACTAATTTAGAAAGATCAGTTGATTTTTTTAGGTTAGGTCGTGCGTTTTAAGCATAGCAAAACAACAAAAAGTGTGTTTAACAAACATTGATTATTAGCATTGATACTCACGTAATAAAATAATACTACGTTCTCTCTGCTATACCGTTATATGCTCTTCCTAAATATAATTTGTAGTACACTTAGGGCCGGTTCTACTATGCAAGTATATACTTAGAATGTTGTTACAGCAATCGCTTCTAGGGTATTTATTCTCCGAATAACTCTATTCTTGGTTTGTAGAACCGGTCTTTAATGATCTTGTTACGGTCTAAATCGACTTTTACGACAGCGTGCCGACTCATACGAAAATTTAGTAAAAGCTAAACGGCCGGCGCGGATGATATTACACTAAATCGGGACAAAGACTCACATAGGGCCGCTGCCCAACCCGCAACAAGGGATGCCGGCTAGACATCAGTGGATCGATGGAGAGTCTTATATGAGATTACGTACGGGCAACGGCCAAAGGGGTGGTAGACATCGATATAATAAATTGAACCCCACCCGGTTTTATCGACCAGAACGAAAATACATAGACATAAGACCATAGAGGAATCAGGAAGCAAGTGAACCTACCTTTCGACTTATCATCTTGGAAAACAACGGGAGTGAAATATAAGCACACGACCTCACGACACTGCAGCGGCAAGCATCCACAACTTACCTGCAACGCTTAATCACTCAAGCTTCGCCGTACAGTTATCTTTACACAGTAAAGTAGGCATGCACAAGTACAAGGGGAAATTATAAGTCAAATACAGTAAACGGATATATTGGGCCAAGTTCATGGCCAAAAGTTGCAATAATGTCGACGTGGTCAGCGTACACAATAAACTCACAATTTACAGAAGGGCTAAACCTAAAAGAAAGCCCAGCTGGGGGACACTTTAATTTAAATAGACTATACTACCTAGCTAGCACGCTGTTAACTTACTTAATTTTTAAAATGATGGCATAAGTTATGCAGGCACAGTTGAATGAATTAGTTTAACGAGCGGCCGTCGTCAAGCGGAGTAACCACAAATGAACGCATAAGTTATGCAGGCACAGTTAAAATAATTATTCTAATAAGAGGCCGTTGCAAAGAATCAGTCATGGACGCATGAATTATGCACGTACAGTTGAATAAATTAGTTAAATAAGCGGCCTTCGCAAAAAAACAGTAATGCACGCATGAATTATGCACGTACAGTTGAATAAATTAGTTAAATAAGCGGCCGTCGCAAATAATCAGTAATGCACGCATAAATTATGCACGTACAGTTGAATAAATTAGTCAAATAAGGGGCCTTCGCAAAGAATCAGTAATGCACGCATTAATTATGCACGTACAGTTAAATAAATTAGTTAAATAAGAGTCCTTTGCAAAGAATTAGTAATGCAAGCATGAGTTATGCACGTACAGTTGAGTAAATTAGTTGAACAAGCGGCCTTCGCTAAAAATCAGTAATTGAAGCACGTAAAAGTTAGTTAGTTATTGTTAATATTCACACACTACTTGAATGTGGGTTAGTGGAGCAACCACGTCACGGGCCTGGTGAGCTCGCCTCTACAACGAACTCGCTGTCGACAAAAGTGGGTGTCGTGCGTCTCTCGAGAAGATTTCCCCCAAAATAGCGAGGCCTAGTTTAATTCCCTTTTCGGGAATTCGGAACGAAAGCTAGTGAGACCGAAGGAGAATCAGCTCTGCAGTTTGGAATCCCCGCAGTTAACGGAATTAAGGACCCTCTCGGCCCCAACGGGATTTTGCAAAGCTGGCGGTCATCCGAATAAAACCAAGAGCACACAAAACCACACACCACACTTCTCGCCTTAGCGGTCCTTGAATAACTCTCAAAACAATTAACAAACAGCGAAACAAAGCGGTATCAGAGTAAACACAGGTCAAAATCCGCTGTACGAGCACGAAAACATCGGCCGCCTACGCATCGAAGCGCATGGGCGGCAAAAATCACGCTATCGCGACTGTACTGTGTGGCGGTCGGCGACTGACTGAAAACCAAAACAAACTCCACGCTAAGTTTCGCGCCTAGACGCGCAATATCGCGCCCAAAGTTGTAGCCAATGAGAACGCAGTTTGCCTCGTGTGACAACAGCGGGGCCAGCGGCGGTCGAGAGAGAGCGACTGAAGCTTAAATTATTCAAGGCTGATATCTCGCTCGCTCCGATGAGGTATCTTTTGAAATTTATGTAAACAGGACGAAAAAAAAATACAGTTGCAAAGAAAACGGCTAGAGCCCAAAGCGGTGCGGAGTTGCATGCTTGTCAACTTTAGAATTTTAGATGCAACTAGCTGAAGTACTATACGAAACAAATAGCTAATGCACTATACGAGAAAATACGACTAAAAAGGAACATATATATAGGCAAACTCGTCAACTTTGTACCGAAACTGCTCCGAATGGTCACGTAACTATTGAAATTAAATATGGCCAGACAATCTATATTTTTTAAGAATATAATTTCGTTATGATATCAATGCAAGAAAGTACAACTCGTCGTACGGATCCCATCGATAATAAGCATATTACTTACTATGTTACCCCTAAAAATCTTTGGATGGAGAATGGTAATTTTTGCTGTATGCGGACCAAACAACACGGCACCTCATAGGGTTAAGGAGGTGTTCTTTGATCAACTTCAAACTGCTTTGGATAATGTAGAAGATAATAGAGACATACCATGAAACGCGATTTTACTGGTCGTGCAGGAGATAAAGTGATAGGACAGCATGAAGAGAATGATAATAGTATGAGACAGGAAAAAAGACAACTACGATCAATCATCGATTATGTTATAAGTAATCAAAAAATATCTTTAACGATACTGGGGGTGCGGATGTTCATTTGACTGGATTGTGGGTCCAAACCACTACTTACTAAAAGCAAAAACATACATTTCTTGTAAAGCAAATATTCGATAAGAACGGATACCAAGAGAGAGGAGGAAGAGATAGAAAGGATAGACAGTTAGAAAGTTTGGGTGACAATAACATCCGATATTTATATCAGCAGGGGTTAGATCTAAAACTACAAAAAGAGAAACAATTCAACAACGTCTTAGCCTTATACGATCTTACTAAGACATCGATACTAAAATCTGCGTACTAATCTCTAGAAACAGTTAGCGATTAAAGGGTCATTATAAAGATATGGTGGAACGAAACGATATAAGAAGCCGTCGAAAAACGAAAGACACTTACCTAAAGTGGTTGGCAGCAGAAACATTGAAGCAATACAACAGTCGGAAAAGAAAAGTTGATATGCGAGATGGAATTTGTAGAAAAATAAAAATGTACATCAGTGATATAAAATGCACAAAGGAAATTAAAAAATAGAATAAACCAGATAAGAACCAAATATTGGAACGATAAAATTAAAAATTTGGGAAGAATATTAGAAGAAAAAACTGACTGAAAATCGACTGGAATTTAAAGAATAAAGACAGCATATTGGGATTGAAGTTAATATAATTGCAAGAGTAGAAAATGTAAATAGAATTATAGGATGTATAAAAGATGGGAAAGCGAGTGGCCTTGGGGACTCCAAAGAATGGTAGCAAAACTTTTCAATTAATCCATAAAGAGTGGTACTATACCAGAGAAATGGAAGATCAGCTTAAGCGTAAGTGTGAGAACCATCGACGTGTTGCAGAAACATCAACGTTTAGCCGTTTATATGAAGGGTGCAGCAAGACCAATTATGAGAGATATACCAAGATTGAGAAGCAGAAGAACAGAGAGGATTTGGTGCTGGGCACTCATGCATGACAACGTGTTTTGTTTCAAACAAATCGTTAAGCAAAAATTAGTACGCCACCATCCCTTTTCAAAATATCTTTAAATCACACACTCAGAGTATGGAATTGAGAATATAAGACTATGAACATATAGTTTAGCAACAATACCATCTAAACCTTACAGTTTACCAACGACCAAGTTATTAATTACACACGACACGGAAGACTTAGAATATATGAACAGCAAAACTAAGGAAGAGTGGGCAAAGGTAGGACTAACTATAAATTTGAAGAAAACAGGCTATCTGGATATTGGAAGTACTGAGAGGATTAGCGGTTATAACATATTATAACTACTTGAAAGTGAGAATAGAGGAAGAACGAAAAGAAAATATAGCAGAGACTGACACAACGACGAAAGACAATGCAAATTAAAAGGTGCTTGGTGCAATAAGGAGAAAAAGGTAGCATTTCATTACTAAAATTAAATTTGGTCTTAAACCGCGTCATCTTTGTAGATACACACCCAACACGTTTTGGTTTAATGTACCTTGTAAACTCCAACAAGGGTTCGTGTGATGGCTATGTTCTCTGGTGGCTCTTGAACTCGTGGGTGGCTTGTAAAAGTTCCCGAGCCACCAAAAACATAGCCATCACACAAATCCTTGTTGGAGTGTACAAGGCACATTAAGCCAAAACATGATGGGCGTTTATCTACAAAGACGACGCGGTCTAAGCCGAAACTTAATTCTAATATTGAAAGTTCGAGTAACAGCGACAGCCTCAAATAACATATACAACACTTTAATAAATAACACAGCACTGTATGAAACCAAAGCGTGGAGATGAACAACAACATATAATAAATTATTGGCAGCAATGGAAATGGGTGCATTTCGAAGATCTTTCCGTATATCAAGGCTGAAACAAGCACCCAACGAAGCTATTAAAATATGATCGACCTAAATGAATCTATTACTGATGTTAATTACTTTGATAAGGCTGCGTTAAAAGAATCGGTGAAAACCGGTTGCCCAAAAGGGCAGTGCTGTGGGTGCCACCCGAAAGTAGGAAACCTGGAGAATCAAGAAAGACGTGGGGCGATAATATCGAGAAAGTGATAAGCGACACAAACTTAAGGACGATAGGAAGTAGGACAGAAAAAAATTGAGAAAGAGCCTCGAAGACGAACGGCGCTGAAAAATAGAGAAGTTGACCTGTTGTTCAACACTGTTCGTCGATTTGGTTGAAATCATGATACTAACGGCACTGCATATACTGCTCGCATATCACACGTGCTCTTTTTCCAAAATTCAGTACATAAATTAGTTCTCTGTGTCTCTAGTGCTTAGGTTGCGTTGTTTAACTCTTGCCCGTCGACATACATACCTTTTTACGAAACCTTGAATTAACGATAGCTGTTTTTTATATTTCCTTTTCATGCTTCTACAGCTGCTTTTTTTCTTCTGGTTGTTTCGTTGCCATATTCCATATCAGCTTTTTCGTTTCTTTCCGATTCTTATCTAGTCCATCCACACTGTCGTTGTCTGAAGTTGAGTTTTTTAAAGCTGTATGGTTTTTTAATGCTTCTTCTGAATTTTCTACCAGCATTTAATTTTGTACACCACTTGTTCACTCCCTTTTATTGCACGTGTATCTTCAATTGTTACACTTCCTGAATCATCTTGAACTTCTGAGCTTGTTGTATCAGTACTACAGCACTCTATCTTCGGACTCTTCGGAAGAATAAACTTGACAAACGGTTCTGGGGATTACACGTTAAATTCCATTTGGTCTGTATTTTCCACAACTAACAAACAATAATGATTATGGTTCGGACAGATTTAATGATAACACAATAAATACACAAAATTGCCATAGTTGTCCAAACCAAAGTTTGATTTAAAAAGTATAAAACATATGTAAACTTATAACAGTTTTATAAAATTTGGATATTCCTGCAGAATTTGTCGAAACATTTGCAGCTGTGCAGTTGACCAAGTAACCATAGCATTAGATCAATCATTCCATAACTTGATCCGCTGCACCACATGTAGTTATGCCGATTTTTTAAACTAAGAAAATAATTTAATTAAGAGGCGCGCGGGTGAGGTTTTATTATCCATAGGGGTCTCACAAAAATGCATGCAAATTACAGTACAGTGAGAGAAGAGTAATCATTCACTTACTTATGCACTGTTATCTATTATACACCAACAACTCGGAGCTACGAGTATTATAATCATTATTTTGAAAAAACCACTGTAAATATTTTTGATATAAAGCAATAATATACATTGAAAAGTCAAAAAACAGTTGGTGTTACTGACGACAATTATTACTAAATTTTGATTTTTTCAAAAATATTCAGTGTACGCCACTGAGTATTTGTTTGAAAATGCTTATCATTAAATCTGTCCGGACCTTAATCATGATCATTTGGAGGTTGGTCGTGTTTTTCATATATTTTGAGAAGTAACCAATTTACTACCATTTTCGCATTCTCCAGCAATTCCACCTCCAACAGTCCAAGTGTAGATGAAACAGTTTGTTTACATGTTGCATACTACATTGCTAAAAATCTTCGTATCTACTAGACATTAAACGCAAATTGCTCACTTTATATAAACATAACCTCACATATTTTTTATCAGTTTAGTAAGAAATTTCTAGTTCAAGAAATGTTGTTAACGTTTGCACAGCTATTTATATTTCTTGTAATTATAATAAAACGAGAAGATGTTCCAAACATCTGCAAAATGAGTGACTCTTGTATCCCCGAACCCAATATTGTGCACACCTAATTCTCATTATAATTAAAAAAATCACTTACGAGGTATTGCAGTTTAGGTATTAATATTGTGGGTCAATATGATTGTTTTGTTAAAAAGCTACTTTGAAATAGTACCTGCAGGAGAATAGCGACTATTTCTAAAGGGCAAAAAATGTGATGCTTGATTTTCTAATCATTTAGTATTTGTTGCTTATATCCGTGATACAAGTTATATAAGGTAATTCGTAACGTCCAAGGGCGAAAAAAGCGGGCGCCATGGTTACGTCTGCTCATAATGGACAGGCGTAATCATTACGCCCGCTTTTTACGCCCTTTGTCATTAAAGCTTGCCTTTCAAGCTTTTCAATGTATTCAAAGTAGAAAATGAAACGTTGTATGCACCACAGGCATTAGTTGATATTTATACCTCTCTGGCATAAACATCTTCATAATGCCCTTGGTACATAAATCATTATTTCCGTTGATCGTTTATTTATGGGTTTCATTAATGCATAGAAAATCGTCTATTAATGACCTTTATTAATGAATGAGTTTTTATTAATCAACGATTTTTAAAAATCGTTTAATAATAACCCCTGTTAAGGATTGATTTTTACTTCCTTTTACGATAAAGAAAGCATTGCATTCACCCCGATTCACCCCAAAAATTTGAAATTGAGTTTTCAACCGATCTTCACGTTTTAGGGTCCCCTGAAACCAAAAAACATGTTTTTGCTCATTGGTCTGTGCGTCATGGCGTTAAAACTTCATATATAAGTTTTGTGTACTATCGAGATGCAACAGCAAACTTTTGAAGAAAATCGCATAACTGGAGGTAGGTGTTTACTCTTGTAATTTTTCAGTTTTTTTCGATTTTTTTAAAACCGTTCCAACGATTTTCTCCAAACTTTACATTTTTATGTGTATTGATGTGAAATTTTCCAGTTGAATACCTCTAAAATGGGTTTCTATTGTTTGTTTTCTATTTTTTTATTAACACCTATTTTAAATAGAACACCCGGTATTATTACATTTTTGAATTAAGCTTAAAATCTTAGAAAAAATTTGTCTCTTGAACTAATGCTCTATGTTGTACCGTTTTTGTCGAATTTGTAATTTTTGAAAATTTTTGACAAATAGTTAAAAATTAGAAATCGAATTTTTGGCTAATTATAAGATCACTGTAAAACGAAGTGGTATGTGTGTATCACACCAGATTTTTTTATTAATAGACGATTTTGGTATAGGTAATCAAAGATACCATTAATGCCAAAAATTTAAGTGTCAAATTCTTTTAATGAAATAAAATTAGATTTTCTTCAAATTAATAAGATACGATCAACGAACAAATATTGTAATTAACTCGTGTCTTAATCGGCGATTAATAATCTCTACAATTAAAAGGTCTGGATTATTAATCGCTCTCAATAACATACTTGTTTGTTAAATAACTTTTATGACGTAATCTAAATTTCCTGGAAAAATTACACCTAAAAATTCAATATGATAGGACAATTCGACATTACTGCTAAAATATCAACTGCATCAAAATAGTTTTTAGAAATGTTATAACTTGAGAGGTTGCATTGTTTATATCTTACGCTGCGTTGGTGAGCCGAACCAAGGTAAACATCTTGTTTTTGTTCCACAAACCCAAATAATAACATTAAGAAAATAAGTGTTACTTGCGATTTTACCCGACGGGCAAAATCGTTCTAAAATGCCAGGTGCCGCCTATTTTTCTCATTTAGAAGTCATTGGAGAACTGATGAGGGAATTAGCTAATTTTAGATTACATTGCAATTAAAAATTAACAGGAAGTTAGCCATGCTGCCTCTTAATTCAATATTTTGGCATTATAACAAAAAATTTAAATACGCATCATCTTGATATTTCAGTTGTTGCTTTAGATCCTGCGGGATTGATGATGCTAAACTGTCACTTTATTGCCAAGCGGCAAATAATATTATCTGCCACTGACGAGCGGCAGATAAAGTTATTATCTACCGCTGACGACTTTATCTGCCGCTGACGAGATAGAGTAATTTTCTTCGGATTTTCTTATAAACGTTTGACGAAAAAATGCTATATGTTATTCGTAGCAAAAGTATCTTTATGTGGCTCGGCTGTACTTATCCGTCCAGCCACGCCACATACAATATAACTTTTGCTCCTAATGACATAATATAATGTTATTAAATCATAACGCCAGGTAATGGCTTTTAAAACTTCAAACCTATTGTTTACTGATCAGGGCGGTAAACACTGAGTCTATCACAACACCAATGCCAATATGAGGAAATATTTTTAAATGATCTATTAAGCAATGAAAACAATGCTTGGAAGCAAAAAAAAATTCCTGTGTTTTTTCAACCAGGCAATCCCCTCGAAAATAATACCTTTGTTACCCTGCAACAGCTTCCTTCACCTCTTAATTTTAACGGCTCTGGAGAAAGTCCTATAGAGAGCTATGGCTGTAACAACAATTTTTGATTATTACATCTGCATTCTGAAACTTTGATCAGCTATAATGACGTACATACAGTGCTTTCGTAAAGTAGTGGATAAATTCGTAAAAAAATCAAGGAATAACTTTTGGAAAAAACGCTGGGACCCGTAGATTTTTATTTTTATTTGCGCATTTTCTCAAATAAAATCTATACATACAGGGTACATAGGAGATATGACGATTTTTGAGTATAGGTCACATGATTAAAAATTGAGGAAAAAAATGAAAATTGCAAAATACTAAATTTAATTACAATGATAAATTCAAAAACAACTAAATCAAATGTTCAATTGTGCACCGTTGTTTGCCTGACAGTAGCCAAGGCGACCGACATGTTTTTTATTGACTGCTGTCATTGATAAAAACGTAACATCATACTTTCTAAAATTAAATTTAGTATTTTGCAATTTTTCTTAATTTTTGGTCATGTGTCCTATACGCAAAAATCAACTTAGCGTAAATAAGAAAATGTGTTCTTTCAAATTCCGTAATAAAAAGGAGGTTTCTATTAAAAAACGCATAGATGACGTCATACCTTCTACGCGGGTCATCCTGTATGTATAGAATTTATTAGAAAAAATGGGAAAATAAAATAAAAAATTTACGAATAAAGCGTTTTTTCCAAAAGATATTCCTTGAACTTTTAAAGAATTTATCCCCTACTTTACGAAAGCATTGTATAAATGGGTCAATCTAAACGCCTTAAAGATATTGGTCGTAAACCTGTTATGGTGGAGTGACATTGAAAGCCTTATTTCGAACGCACTTGATCTATGCATGTGTTTAACTTTTGAATTATTTAAGTTAGTTCAGAAAAGCACTGATTCGTATGGCGACTGGAATACCACTTCAACTCTGCATTTACCATAAAAATAGAGCTGCAGATGGTAAACCTTACGAAGAAGTGTTTACATGTGGATGTGGTGCATGACTTTTTTGTTTACACTCTTACTCCTAAGAACCTTCGGTATTTGAATATTTAAATCTGTTAGATTTAAATAATAAATTATACCACAGTTTCTTTGATGAGGTGATTCAATTCGAACTTTCATATTCGGGTTTCAGCTTCAAGGCTTCCAAACTATGGTTTTTATCACATTTTTTTCATACAAGCACAAGCGGAAGTAGCATGTGTTGTCATAGAGCAGAATGTTAAAGGAATTGTGTAATGGAAAGCAACAAGTGAAGACTCCATTAAAGAAACAGTTTAACTGTATTGATCATCATCGTCATATTGGTCCAAATAGAGGAGCCACGCGTAAGAAACAAAAGGTAGTGGGGTCTTAAAATGTATTTAAAAAAAATTGAAACAAAAATAGACTTAATGAAATAGTGGGGAATAACACAAAAACACAAGACAAAACAGTTGAAAAATTCAACGAAATTATTAACGACGAGAAACTTTTATATAAATGTTGAATGGACTGAGTAGGCAACACTCTATTCTAGCACAAATAAATATGTAATTTCACATGGGAATTGCCGAGTAAAAATTAGAAACCTATTATCGACCACATAGTAGTAAAAAGATCAAACAAAAGAAAGTAGTAGACGTGTAAAAAGTGGAAGCGGTATAAATAGCTGCCATTACAAGGTTGAAGCTAAATTTAAAATCAAAACGGGATAAGGGGGAATTAGTCTATGTAAATATAAGATAAGAACAGAAATACAAAAATGCCACAGGTTCAGAACGAAATAAAGAATTAGCTTAGGTGATCTCCGGAGCTAGTTTAAAAATAAAATTAAAAAAGTAGCTGTGGAAATATGTGAAGTCAACAAAATCATCAGTAAGAAAAAAGTGCATCAATGAAGCAGGGACATAAAAGAAAACTCAGATAGAAAAAGCTAAAATCCCGTATACGACCCACAACATTCCTTGAAAGGTGCCCGCTCGCGATGTCAAAACAAATAGTACCTTGGAAAATCATTTTCATAACTGTTATAAGCGCTTAAATGCTCTATTTTTGGATATACACCTCCTCAATTCCCAGCCATTGTTTCTCCATTATTTTCTCGTTGTCATGTTAAGGACAGGTAAAAATCATGCGTTTCCTTCACGAATTCAGACAACCCGGTCTCGTAGAGTGCATTTGAAATTCTGTGCGTCAATATAGACTCTTTTGATCCTACGGCGGACTGTTGCTTAGCGCTAAGGAGCTGTCGGAAATGAACCGATTGTTTGAGTGGAAGAGAGAACGCAAACGTAATTGCCTCACCCCATTGCCGTTTATCGAGACAGGTGACCATATGTTCGTGCAGCTGTACATTTTACGGAGCGCACTAGCGTCTTGCCCGCACGTCTGGCCCTCAATTCCGGTAGCGTGGCTTCCTTTCTCGTGGCAGTTAAACTCACGTAGCCAAACGGAGTGGTTCTGTGTAGGCTGCCTTTACGGCTCCGGCCGTTGGAGCCCGCTGTGGATTCTTTCAGGAACGTTTCGAGGTTGTGAAGCGAGTAGTAAAAAAGTACCATAAACCTTACGGGGATGTGATAAAACGTGTTGTGGGGCAGCGCAAATGGTATCAGTCGGTTGTTGTATTGTGTCGCCGCATAAGTTATGCATTAACCGGTGTTAGGAATTATAAAAGAAACCAGCTCTAGAATATCAAAGTTTTTGTACCTGAGCGCTAATTGTCGTTACGTGCGTCCGTGGTACTTGCTCGTGCAATGATCTGTTCGCTGCACCGTTTTGTGGAGTAGTCACTCCCCCCCCCCCCCGGCACCTTTTTGATCGCAAATTTTCTGCATTTTTGCTATTCTTAGCTGCCTATGTTGTTTATTTAGACCGCCTGCCTCAGCGTCCCTAAACGACGGCTCTCTCACTGGACATCAACACCAAGCGCGTCGCTTAACCACCAGGTATTATTAACTTAGTTTTAATGTAATGGCCAATGTTTAAATATATCACAACATGCATTACATAATTAACATGCGCGGAGCAATGTAAGAATCTAAGCAGCTCGACAAGACTTCATTCGACGTAGGGATACAGCTCAATTTGCTTGGCCTTTGGGCTTGAAGATTTGCAGACAGTATCCGCAGCTTAATAAAAAAAATGGATACATGCATCTCAAAGCGTCTAAATGTGCGCGGATCAACAGAAAATGATATTGCTCATCTAACAGAGAATATTTATAAGGCTTTAGACGCAAACAGATGTGCTTTAAGTGTGTTCTTGGACTTAGCAAAAGTTTTCGATACGGTAAATCATAATGAATTAATATCAACATTGGAATCTATGCGTTTTCGGGGAATTTCTTTAACCTTAATGGAAAACTATTTAAAAAACAGAACACAGTATGTAAAAATTGCGGATGAACTGAGCAACCCCCTAGAAGTTAAATGTGGCGTTCCACAAGGCACAGTTCTCGGTCCAATAGTATTCTCTATTTATATTAATAATGTGTTGTGTTTGGATACCGTGGGTAATATTTCAGCATTTGCGGACGATACTGTAGTGCTATATACTGCGGATTCGTGGGACTTATTAAAAATCTTAGCTGAAAAGGATTTGCAATTATTAAAAACTGGTTTGATCAAAAAGTATTATCGGTGAATTTTAAGAAAACCAAATTTATCGCTTTTAGTTGCTATGTAAATAAAAAGATAACATTTGATAAATTAATTATTCGAGGTGGTAAAACAATTTACGAGATTGACGAAGTAAAAAATATAAATTATTTAGGAATAATAATAGACCAAAATCTTAAATGGGATGTAAAAAAATTGAGATCTATCTTATTTCATTTCAGAAAACTAAAACAAATATTGGATATTAAATTCTAAAAAATTATTTATCATTCATTGGTCGAATCCCACTTACAGTATGGAATTGTTGGCTGGGGGGGGGGGGTATATTAAAATACCATCTGATTAATTTAGAAGTCCTTCAAAAATATTTTTTTAAAGTTATATTTAATAAAGACCGTACATTTTCAAGTGATGTGTTATTTAAAGAATGTAATTTGCTAGATATCCGTCAGTTATATTGCTATAAAATACTTGTTTTTTACAACACAAAACGAGATATAGCTTAAAAGATATCGAACATCAGTATAATACAAGATATAAATTTCATGCTCAAACACAGGTTGAAAATGCGAGCAAAACTATTGGACAGCGTTCCTACAACTATATTGCGCCACGAATCTACTCTCTGCTACCTCATTCAATTAAAAATTGCAGTAACAATAAAACATTTATAGCAAAAGTTAAGGCCTGGATGCAAAATATGCCTAGAAATACTATACATGACCTTATTTATTATTATTATTATATTAATTATTATTATAAAAAAAATAGGTTTTCTAGACCTGAAGCGGCGAAAAAGAATGGGCAACGGCAGTTCAAAGAATGATTACGGGCACATCAGCGTTGATCTACGTCCGTTGCCACGAGAAACAGAAAGTCAAAGCAGAGTATTGTAGATACGATGCTGGGTTTTTCAAATATCCGACTTGGGGCTCGAAATTAAATTTCACTGCACGACAACGAAGCGGAAAGCGAAATTTAGATCCGACAACGTGGAGGGACCGTCGGTGTTCTCGAAATGGCTGCCACATCGCATGGAACGATATATTCAAAACACGAGCACCCTGTTTGATTGACGGTAGCTGACTGTCTGACTTCGGTCTCCTCGTTCTAACTTGAGCCCACGAGAGAAGTTCAACCAATTGTCAACCCCTCTCTGCGTGCATACAATCGGAGAAATATAGGATAGAACGCTGCAGGAAATGGAAAGATACTATACGGCATACTAAGAAGCATGGCAAAAAAGAATTCGTGAAGAAGTATAGAAAAGAAAAAACAAATAATAACAGAACGAAGCTAAATTTTAGATAATGGACATGAATATAAAGCTACTGGATATGTAAAATGGAAAGAATGAATAGATTCGAAATATTGATGTTTCGAAACAGCTAATACCTGAACAGTCAAGAGATGTGAAAAAAGAAATAGAGTTAAAAGAAGTCGCAAATACAGCAAATAATCTGAAAACTGAAGCACCTCCAGATGTCGACGAAGTACGGCCGGCGCTGATAAGGTATTTGGGCGAGGCATAGAATCACATTAAGGCTGGCGTTTGGCTTATGTTGGAATAATAGGGACAGATTGATACATAGGAATCACGTATTAACGATTCACACGCGTCGTATGAAGTTAAACAAGGCTTCATTTCAAAGACGAATGTTGGCTGTTTAGCGTAAGCAATTTTATAAATGGTAACAGATTCGCTTGCGCTGTAAAATTGTATTTAAAATATCGAAGCTTTTGTAGCCATTTTTCATTTGTATTTTTGTCATCAAACAGTAAAATTTACTTGTGAAAAATAGAAAACAGAAACTGTAAAATAGCATACAGGAAGATACGATTTTTGATCTTTCATTTAAGACCCCATTGAACAATTTCTGACGTTTAGTTTTTGTTAATACGTGATTCTTAAAAAATTTGAAGCGGTTGTCATTTAGGGCGAATATTTCATTGTAATCGTCGGAAATTCGTGCCGGTTTTGTAAAAACCTGATAAAATTTCCACAAAAATAGCGCACATATAGTTCAGCAATTGTAAGACAGATGTCGCTTCAAAATCAAAGTTGTAACATTGCCGAATACCAGGAAATTTCTACTTGCAGTATAGTGGCTAATCCGAAATTTACAATACGGTAAATAACGAATCCAAATGATAGTGGATGGTTATTATTAGATTGTAGATTTCTAACTATTTTACTATACGTAATAAGTAATAGCTGAACAGAAACGCTTAGAATGAAATACGAATTATAGATACAAACTATGGAAAGCTACTCATAACCCCCAAGGGATTTTTGAAATTATTTCTCCCTCAAACTCGTAGTAACCATGCAACTATAGGCAACGTCCTAGCAACCATACAATGAGGCAATCCTTGATGTTACTTACATATTCTAATTTTAAATGTCATTATGACATTTTGAAATTTCATACTATTTTTATTAATATAAATTAGTAATTTGGAGATGAAATCAGCTATGTTGGTATTGTATTAGCTTAGCTACTTGAAATTTCTACATGAAAAATAAGTTTCAATCAGAACTCTGTATTGTCAAAAACACATTAAAATTTTATTTAAAAGTTAATTATAACGTTTCCCTGGTTATACCAGCTTCATCAGATAAAATAAATTTAAAATACACGCCTTTTGCAGTAGTTAATCTTAAAGTTTAAACAAGCAAGAAATTAGAGAATAAGTGAAAGAATAAAACCTCACATTTAATACATACCAAGAAAAAACATATCGTATCTTAATGATTAGGATTCATTACATCTTCTTGTTTAAAATTGAAATATAATTTCTTTTTTCTTCAAAACTTTAACTTTTGCATTGAAAAACAGGATAGGGTTGTGATTATTTTGTTTTATTTTCGTGTTTTCTTAAAAATTATTTTGCTAAAAGACAGATATTAAAAGTTAATAGAGAACAGTATTTGTTAAAAGAATAGTAATCACCTTTGTAGTTTTTGTCGTTTTCTTTTAAAGTGTATTCTTTTTTATTCTTCTTTATATTTCTTGATTAGTCATTAGTAGCAATTTTTTTAGAATAAAAATAATCTTCATATTAAACATCCATAATTAATGTTGTATTTTCAATCATTTTTGTTTTTCCTTTAACAGTTTAGGTTTCTGTTTGTTTCGTGTTTTGTTTATTGAAATTTGGCTAGAAATTAATTAATGTTAATATTATTAAGAAAGTGTTAGTTTATTGATTAAACCCTTACCTTTAATTTTTAGGAGTACTTGGATTAAGGTAAAATGACTAATGACTAATCAAGAAATATAAAGAAGAATAAAAAAGAATACACTTTAAAAGAAAACGACAAAAACTACAAAGGTGATTACTATTCTTTTAACAAAAACTGTTCTCTATTAACTATTAATATCTGTCTTTTAGCAAAATAATTTTTAAGAAAACATACGAAAAAAACAGAAAATAGTCACAACCCTATCCTGTTTTTCAATACTTATTGGCAAAAGTTGGAGTTTTGAAGGAAAAAGAAAAATGATATTTCAATTTTAAACAAGAAGATGTAATGAATCCTAATTATTAAGATACGATATGTTTTTTCTTGGTATGTATTAAATGTGAGGTTTTATTCTTTCACTTATTCTCTAGTTGCTTGCTTGTTTAAACTTTTAGAATAACTACTGCAAAAGGCTTGTATTTTAAATTTATTTTATCTGATGAAGCTGGTATAACCAGCGAAACGTTATAATAACCTTTTAAATAAAATTTTAATGTGTTTTTGACAATTCAGAGTTCTGATTGAAATTTATTTTTCATGTAGAAATTTCAAGTAGCTAAGCTAGTACAATGCCAAAATAGCTGATTTTATCTCCAAATTACTAATTTATATACAAAAACAGCTGTAACCCCAAAATTTAATTTTTACTAATATTGCTAGTAAATAAAATATTGTATGCACCATGGGAGATATTTATGTTCTTTACCTTCGGTTGACTTACAGACCTCAGAATAGAAGCCCTCGGTCTGTAACACATGTCAACCCAAGGGAAAAACATATTCATATCTCCGTTAATGCATAAGTATCTATTATTTTTAGGTTGAAAAAGAATGTTTTTCGGCAACGGTTTTTGAAGTGATTACTACCAAAACTGTCATTGAAGTAGACGTTTCTCTTACTGGCACAAAAAGTGTATTTTGCAATGCAACACTTTTAGTTCCTAGAATTAATAGTATATTGTTTTATTAGAATTAAAAGTGGCACTTTGTTTGACGAGCAATTATGTTTGCATTTGCAAGACAAAGCGCACCGTAGCCGAGCAAATGCAAAAATTGCAAGTCAAAAAGGGTCACTTTTAATGCAAATAATACAAAAAAATTTTCTGCAACCTAGAAGAGTACAAAATATTCAAAATTTCAGATGATTGATTACTTTTGACGTTTCTCATTTAAAAATCATTATGACAACTACATTCACAGACGACCAAATGGAAGTTGCTTTTAGTTCCATGCAAGTAAAAGTACTTGCTAGGAACTAAAAGTGTTACATAGCAACATACACTTTTTGTGTCAGTAAGAGAAACGTCAACTTCAGTGACAGATTTTGGTATTAAAAGTAATTACTTTTGGTTACGGAAAATACTATTTTATCTACTCCAGTGAGATAAGTAACGCATTACGTCACTCATTTGACACTATTTCAGTTAGGTAATGAAGCTCATTACACCACTCAGTTATGTAATGGTTTTATTACGCAACTGAGTTGTGTAATGACTTCATTACGTAACTGAAATAGTGTCAAAAGAATGACATAATGACATTTATATACAACAGTACTACAGGCCTTGGAGGCCCTTGACTTCAATGTTTTTCACTATTTGTTTCCACTTTTTCCGGTCCATTGCTATTTCTTCGTAGTTAATTATGCCTGCCCCACTTATATCACTTTTCACTTCCTGGAGCCACTTTTTCTTTGGTCTTCCTCTCTTCTTTTTCCCCCCTTCTCCTCCATACAAGACTTTTTTCACCACTCTTTGCTCTGACATTCGGCAGATGTGTCCTAACCATCTTGCTCGCTGTGCTCGAACTCTTTGCGTTATTTTTGTCTTTTTATACAAATCCATCACCTCTTTATTTGTACGCCTTCTCCACTCTCCTTCATCGGTTTTTATGCCTCCCATTATCCTCCTCAAGATTTTTCTCTCCCAGATTTCTAGCTTTTGTTCGTCTTTTTTTGCCATTACCCACGTTTCACATCCATACAATACAGCTGGTCTTATGATTGTTTCATAGGCTCTAATCTTGACTGCTCTTGATAATTTTTTTTCTCTTAATACTTTTGAGAGTGCTCCTGCTGCTTTATTTCCTTTAATTATTCTTTTATTGATTTCATATTCCTCTTGGTTTGTGGCTGTTATCGTCACCCCCAGATATTCAAACTGGCTAACTCTCTCAAAAATTTGTTCTCCTTCTTCCGTGTTAAATTTGACAAATTTATTCTCTTCTGTTACTTCTACTCTCGTCTCCATGTACTTTGTTTTTTCTTTATTTATCTGTAATCCAAATTTTTTCCCTTCTGCGTCAAATTTTTTGAAAACCTTTTCTAACTCTTTTTTTGATCTAGTTACCAGGACTACATCGTCTGCATAAGCGATACATTGCGTTTTATGATGGTAAATTGAGCCTGTTGTTTGGATCTTGCTATCTTTTACTATAACTTCCATTACCATGTTAAATAGGTTCGTTGACAGCGGGTCACCTTGTCTTAACCCTCTTCCAACTCTGAATTGTTCTGAGACACTCCCATCTATTAGAATTTTATTACTTGTATTTTTTAATGTCATTCTCACTAGATTTATTAATTTACTTGGAATATTCAACTTTACAAGTGCTTGGTATAATTTTTCTCTACATATTGAGTCGTATGCCTGTTTGAAATCTATGAAGAGCATATGCAGACCTAAATTTTGCTCATAGCTGTTGCTTTGGATCTGTTTGATGGTGAAAATTTGGTCTATTGTTGATCTTCCTGGTCTAAACCCTGCTTGGTATTCTCCCACTACTTGATCCTCTATCACCTGTAATCTTTTTCTTATTAACTTGGCCATTATCTTGTATACTACGTCAAGCAGCGCGATTCCTCTGTAATTTTCACACATCGTCTTATCCCCTTTCTTAAAAATTGGACAGATAAGTGCCTTACACCAATCATCTGGCATTCTTTCTTCACGCCACACTCTTTGTATCAAGTTGATCAATTTCTTCTGCAACTTCTCGCCTCCATGTTTTAGCACTTCTGCCGGGATTCTACTCTCCCCCGCACTCCTATTATTCTTTTGGTCTTTTATAGCTTCATATATTTCCTTTTCTGTCGGCTCTTCTACCTCCTGTTCATTAACTTCTGCTGCCTCTTGAGTTGCTTGCGTGATTTGTAGTTCATTTCCTTCTATCTCGTTTAACAGTTTATTAAAGTACCTTGCCCATCTCTCCAATTTCTCCTTTGTCTCCCCTATTAACAAACCCTCTTCATTCCTGCAAAAAATTGCTCGGATATTTGTGTTTTGTCTTGAAAGCTTTACTTCCTGATAGAAATTTTTTACTTCTTTATTGACGAAATGTTCTTCCATTTTTTCTAGTCGTTTTTCTAGTTGCTCTCTCTTTTTTCTTCTACAGATTTCTTTTGCTATCTTTCTTTTTTGTTTGTAATTTCTTTTTGCTTCATCTGTTCCATTTTGGTCCCTTTCCATTTTTGCCTTGTTTCTTTCATTTAGTGCTCTCTTACATTCTTCATCAAACCACTCTTCTTTTCTTATATTTTTTTGTTTCCCTAAGCAGACATTTACCGCCTCTGTTACACCTTTTTGTAATCCTGCCCATTCTTCTTCTATTGTTTGATTTGTTTCTTCCACACTAGCTAACCTCTGTTCTATTTCTTTTTCGAGCTCTTCTGCCACTTTCTTTTCTTGTAACTTCTCTATGTCGTATCTTTGTCTATCTTTTTTCTCTTTTCTTAGTGTTGGCAATTCTTGCCTGAGTTTTGCTATAACTAATATGTGATCGCTGTCTGCATCTGCTCCTCGGTAACTTCTACAATCCTTGATCGCTTTAAAGTGTTTGGCCTCTATTAGTACGTGATCTATCTGATTTTTGACACGACCATCCGGCGATATCCAGGTAACTTTGTGTATGTCTTTGTGATCCAAGCTTGTACTTACTATCTTCATTTGATTCTCAGCTGCAAATTCAATTAACTTTTTCCCATTTTCATTACTTTCTGCATGCAAACTTTTCCCTCCCGTAACCTTTTGATACATCACCTCTCTCCCTACTTTCGCGTTTAGATCTCCTATTGCCATTTTTATATCATACCTTGGTATATTCCCTACTATATCACACATCTTTTCATAGAATTCACTCTTTGTTTCCAGATCCTTTTCTTCTGTTGGGGCATGTCCATTTATAATACTGATCTTTCTATATTTTCCTTGCAGTCTTAGGTAACATAACCTGTCTGATACGGCTTTGAAATCCACCACCCTTCTTTTTATCCTTTCTTGTATCAGAAAACCCGTCCCAAGATATCGATTTTCCCCACTACTCTTAAACATGATGTGTTTACCCAAATCAATTATCTCACTTCCAGTTTGCTTTGTTTCTTGCAGGGCTAGTACATCAATGTCGTAATCTTGCATTATTTTTTCTAAATTTTTAATTGCTCCTTCTTCAAAAGTACCTCGTACATTCCAAGTTCCTATCTTTAATTCTTTTTGTATTAATTTCTTCTCCCACCTACTCTTACTCTTTTTGTTTTCTTGTTTCTTTTCTCTTTGTCCATGTCTTGCCAGGTTTGTCCTCAAAAATCCGTCTGCTTTTGTTTTATTTAGTTTTTTGGTGGTTTATGCTTTTGGAGTTGTTTTAAATTTGGGTCCCACCTCCATTCCTCTCCTTCTATTACAACTCTATTGTAACCAATCTTCACGCTTTTTCCGCTCCTTCTTTCTTGCTCTGCTAGCTCCCGTATTTTCTTCTGCTTTTCTCTGTCAGTCTTAGTTAAGTCGTCATTGATGTAGATTCTTTGTGTTTGGATCTTTCTCAGCTTTTGTTTGTTACCCATAACTCTTGTTTTCTCCTCAGCATTTTCTAACTCAATTAAGCAGACTTTTTCTCCCATTTTATGAGCTCCCTTAATTTTAATATCCACCTCTAAGTGGTTTTTCATAAAGGTCTGCATCTCTTCTTTTAGTACACTTGGTTCATTTCCTTTTATGTTTATCCCAGTTACCACCACGTTATTCTTCCTTTTTTCTTTCTCTAGCCATTCTATGTTTTTCTTAATCTCACCTATCTCATTTTTAATTTCTATATTTTCTTGAATTAATTTTTGGTTCTCATTTCTTAGCTTCTCATTTTCCAATTTTATTTTTTTGATTTCTTCCAGGCTGGACTTAAGCTCAATCTTCAATTCTTCTTGATTTTTCTTCATGTCTTGTTTTATCTCCGCTTTTAGCTCCTTTATCAGTGCTTTTAATTCATCCATTTCTTCTGACTTTATCTCTGCGTCTTCCTTCGTGTCTTCGCTTATTTTCTGTTCTTCTTCTGATTCTGGCGACCAGCCTATTTTTCTACTCTTTTGAAAGGCTAATTTCTCGAGTTCCCACCTTTCGAAAAGCTCCGGCGATTCCGGTACTCTTTTTCTTTTTTCCGGGAATTGCGCCTGAGTGTTGCTACTTCTCGTAATTCTACTGGACGCTTCACTCATTTAAAAAGTCTAAACACTGCTTTTATTGTTTATTTACTGCCGCGCTATCGTTTCTTATCGCCGCGCCGTCTGGTTGTAATGATACTTTCAATTCACAGCTGTGCCGCGTCAGTGTATTTAACCCGACCTTCACTTTGTTATTGAACTTGGTTGTGATTTACGCCCGTACGTTGTCGTCGACCACGCTTTAATTACTGAAAGCCACCGCCTTCTCACGCACTTTTTAAGCCACTTGACTTTAAAACCACTACCCGGATTTTTCACTCACAATAGGACCTTATTTTGCTTTATACGAAACACTATTACTCCTTTATCCGCTACAAATTTTCCACTCTAGCTGACGGGACCTGTTTACAGGTTGACGCGTCGAACTGAACTCGTTCATATGTTACAACGCATAATAATATGTAATTATTTGTTCATATTGTATTATTATAACATATTGACAAGTCTTTACTAGCTTTTGAGCATGAGCACACCACATAGGTGGTCTTGGGTTGTATACAAAACCACCGATGTTAATCGCCACCGATATGGATTTCCTCCGACTTCTGACAACTGTATTGAACACTACCGACAGGAACTACCGCCGACTTGGGTTACTACCGACTTTTAAAGTTTGTAAGAAATATATGAATGTCACCGAACTAAAATACCACCGACTTGGTCTACAAACCGACTTGGATTACCACCGATATGGATTTACATCCGACAGGAACTATCGCCGATGTGGACTACCACCGCGCGTTTACTTCCAACCGATACCGACAGTAGTTGCTGCAACACATCTTACACGAGCGACCGTGAAGTTGCAATCCTTCATATTAAGGTGACTGTTTAGTAACTTCAGATTTTGTTTCTAACTGGCCCAGAATTTTTAAAACCCCCTAAAGGTAGACAACAATCCATACTAAGTAATTTTTAAATGATTTCGTTTACACGTCCTAACCTTGCTATGTGATTGGTACTATGTCGAGGAAGCAAAATATGAATGGAGCTAAAGGATTATGATATAGGTGGTTCGTTGGGCGCTTATCGGGAAGCCCAAAATTCCAAAGCTCTATTTAAAATGTTTTATAATGACTTTCTGAAGTGACTAAAAGACTGCAGATTGGTGGTTTATAAAATGTTGACGGAGTTATATCAGTTATTATTCGCGCTGAGCTTTCCTTATATTTATACCTAGTGAAAGTAAGTGAAGTGTCATACAGGGACCGTCAAAAAGGACTGATTATTTAATTTTCTAATAAAAAATTAAATGTCACAGCAATCGCTATGTCTCTTATATTATTTTAAAGAGTATGCTTTGGAGAGGTGTATAAAACAATTGCAGAATTTTTTGACACTTAGCAAAATGGACACATGGCCAGTGCCACAACGTGTTTTTTGTGTTGAACAATTTATCAAAGTTAATTCAATTATTTAAGTGCAATGCTGCAGATTATTTTATTTGGAGCTACCTAAAAAGTAAAGTTCATATTGGAAAACCAAGAACAATTGACGAACTTAAAACAAGCATTAAAGCAGAAATTCCATATATTCCGTAGGAATTACTTATTAGAGTCATGTTTAATTTCGTTCGCCGCTTAGAAGAATGTATTGAAAACGACAGAGGACACTTCTGGCATATATTTGATAAATAAATCTCCTGTTCTTACACTTACACAAACCGTTTTGTTTAAATTTGTAACTTATAACAATACATTTTTATATAGAAAATAAAATAGTCAGTCCTTTTTGACGGTCCATGTATAAAGATTTAATGTTGAAAAAACTTTGTCTGTTCGAAGAAAAAGTGCAAAAAAGAAAGGATTGCATGCTGCACGGGTTGCACTTAGAAATAGAACGACACAGTAAATTTAGGGGTTATAATTTGTATTTTTTATATCCCACTTTTTTGGCCGTAAGTGTACAAACAGTGTCTACGGATTTTAATAGTATAATTTAATATAAAGTGTATCAACAATTTTAACGAGTATTTTAGGAGATTATTAAGTCAAAATGTTATTAATTAATTAAATGTTATTAATTAACTAAATTAATTTAATTTAATTGTAATAATTGCAAATTCAATTACATTGGACAAACAAAACAATTATTAAAGAACAGAATTAATCGGCACAAACACTCAATTAAAACAAATAATATATCACCTAATAAAAAACAGCGTTAACTGACCATGCTAATGAATCTCTACGTAAAAAGTTTAATTTCTACGCACCCAACATGTTACATACAGAGAATAACTTAAAAAACGTATATGCCTGGAGATGATTGAAATACAAAAAAGCTCTATTGCAATTAATTATAGAACTGATATGAGATAACCTCAGTTCTATTTATCATAATTTATTTAAATAAACTTTTTTACATGAACCAAATACTTTAGTTGTGTTTTTATGCTATTATAATTCAAACAAACATTTTAATTAAAAGCAAATTTTAACTTAATACGACCCTGGCTATGTCATATGCAAGTTCCAAATTTTCTGCAGTTTTGGGTATAGTTGATAATAAAAATATGTGAACAGCCTTGCATGCTCTTATCAATTTCATTTTACATTTCTGGTTTCAAAATTGCTAAAGCGTTCTGCTTTAATTGTATTGAATATGGATTATCACGAATAATCCCGTTTGCTTCATTAATTGTTAATATTAAATTTAAAAAATGTCTTTAACATAATCCATATTTAAACTACTCATTATCGTAAGTATGCTAGTTAAAGGAAAACCATATTTGCTCACTAATCTAATTTTTCTCTTTTCAGATTTGTTAAAAATTACTTTTTTATAATGTTTTCGTAAATTACTGAAGAAGCTATCATAACTAGTGAAACGTATAATTAAAATATTTCATTTTAATATTAAAGTATGTTTACGACAAAATGATTTTTATTTAATCAAAAATTATGATTAATTAATAACATTTTGACTTAATAATCTCCTAAAGCACTAGTGAAAAATTATAATAGTATAATTTTAAATTTTTAACTAATAGTTTTAACATAATAAGTATAGATATTGATAATTGGTTTTTATATTTATACGCGGTCCTTAATAAATTGTGTTATTTTCCTCTTTTTACCTTTTTTGAAAATTAAAATGAATAAAACCAACATCAGGAGACACTTTTATAAAATACAAGCAAATTGCGCGCTACGCGCACGTGAAATAGGATACGCGAAAGGTCAAGCTCCGATCCGAGCGCTAAGATAAGAAAAACAAAACCTAAACAAATATAAACATCTGTGAAGCCGGAACGTGAGATTTTATTTTGTGCCACAGACACACAGACACACATTAAGGAAAATTATATTATAGATACCTACATTACTTCATATTTATGACAAACTACAGACAGTATAGAAATAGTGCACTCTTTAATTAGATGATAATTAATACATACTAAATGAGGAGCTTTGCATGTATCTCCAAAAAGCAAAGTTGCGCTTGTTAAAAATGTGAATGATATGTAATGTGGTAATTTACCATAGCCCTGAAATGAAAGGTGAAATAAATACAATGTTCTTCCTTGAATTCACCACAACTATGTAAAGCTGATACGTGAAGCAAATTGCGAACCTAGGAAAGCAAAGATATAATATATGTAAACCTTTCCAGGTAAAGATCTGTTATCTGAAATACCATAATTAGCTAGCCCAAGCTCAAGTTTAAGATTAGTTTTAGTGATGGGCATAACCGGACAATTTTCATAACCGAATTATTTGCATTCGAATGATATTAATAACCGAATGATTATTTGAATAATCATTCGAATACATTTTTGCTCTCGATTCGTTTCGATTAAGTCAGCCGGTTTGCCGATTGGCGGTTCACCGTCATCTGCATCGACATCGGTTCACCGTCATCTGCATCGACATCGGTTCACCGTCATCTGCATCGACATCGTAACTTGCAGATAGCGGATGAACCAAAACATAATATGTACGGTCGGCGCCTTAGAAATCGGGACACGTAATATGTTCTTCTAGCCTTTGGAGTATTCTTGCTCCGGTTACTTCATTAATGTGAGATGGCATTTCATAATTGACAAACAATAAACAATCTGAAGTAAAAATTAAAACCATAATAACTGTAAAAACCCAGTTTATACACTTAAAAAATACATGCAAGTTATATCATAATAGTGTGTAGTGCCCGATTTCTAAGGCGACAACGGTACATTATGTGTTATGTATTGGAAATTAAGAGGTATTTATTAAGAAGTGTAGAAAGAAAGAAATATGCGGGACTGCTTGCTAATCACAATAAAAACAGTCGTAAAACGTTTATCTTTATCGATCGGGTGGGTTAAAGGCGCCGCCTCTTGTTTTGAATCTTTGGAGATGTAAGCAAATAAAAAATTGTTTTATAGCTTGATGCGTTTGTAGTTTTTAGGCGTTCAGGTTTCAGGTCCCCAGAATTTGATATTTTTTATGATAGGAGGTAGGTACGCGATAACCAAATGGTGTTTTCAGTACAACCTGATTTGTTTATTAGTTATGACGTATTTATATTTACAGAATTTTGAGCACTGCGTAGGTCGCTGAGATATGGCACGTAGTACCTTTGAATAGAGGTTCTATATTCAAAGCGTAGTACGTATCAGCATGAGGTTATTTTTCATTCGAATACTTGGAACGAAAACCGAGTTACATAGGTTATTTCAATAACGGGATAACCGGTTATTTTTCATTCGAATAAGCCCATCACGAATTGGTTTATGAGCATCAGCTTTCTCTTTCTACTCTTGAATAGTAAAGTGTGTTGCTTAATTTTTATATATATTTTGGGACTTGGTGTCGTGTATATTCAATTTAATTTACTGTTATCAAGTTTTTCTAAAGAAACTAAAACGTCGTTCGACGTGTTCATGAACATCAAATAGTAATGACTACTTCTTCATGGTAAAAAAGGGAAACATTTTACTTAATGGCGCTTTTATTGCTCTGTATAGAATGATTAATAATTCCAATTGCTACTTCATTTTTAAGTTTTTCCATCATGGGGAAGTTTTTGCATTGTATTTATCTATATCTATAAAACTGAAAGTCCTGCCTCACTCACTCACTCATCAACGCCCAGCCCAAACCATTGGACCTAGAAAGCTAAAATTTTGCACAGAGGTTTCCTTTATGATGTATATGTTACCGGAAATGTATGTAATCCGTCATTATATAGAATTCCTAGGAAATGTATATAATGCCTAAAATCGTCAGGAAATGTGTGAAATAAATGTTATTATACACATTTCCTAGGAATTTTATACATTTCCTAACCTGGAATCGAAAATGTGTTAAATTAGGGATGTCATGTCGGTAGGTTAGGTTAGGTTAGGTTAGGTTACTAGCACTAACAAATCGTCACACTGCTAAGGAAAATCTCAGTTCATCTGTGTTTTATTTTTCATTCATTCGCAAATTCTACAGTATAATGTTGATTTTCATACATTTCCTAGTACCATTTAAGAATTGCATACAATGCCTAGGAAATGCATACATTTCCTAGGAAATGTATGTATTAAAGAACCTTTCATTAATTATTTTACACATTTCCTAAATTGGCTCGGCATTATATACATTTCCTAGGAATTGTATACAATTCCTAGGTTTCATACATTTCCTGTAACATATACAAGGAATAAGGAAGGATATTTCGAAATTCAACCCCTAAAGGGGTGAAATGGAGGTTCTAATTTTGTATGGAGAAATAATATTAAATAGACATTTCGACTTGAAACGTCGTAGAAGTACTCCTAAAAACAAATAAACAAATACGTATTTCGTGATTTTCCAAAAATCAACCCTTTAGGGGGTGAAATGGGGTAAATAAGCCTAAAATACGATATGCGTGTCGTTATTGAAGTTTTTTTGGACGTTGATTGCGAAAATGACATTTATTTTTAAGTCCAAGACGGTGGACATGACATAAGGGAAGAGACCAGACGGGACGGGACGGGACTGGACGGGAAGGGAAGGGACGGGACGGGACGGGACGGGACGGGACGGAACGAGACGGGGCGGGGCGGGACGGAACGGGACGGGACCGAAAGGGAAAGGAAGGGAAGGGATGGAAGGGGAGGGGACGGGACGGGACGGGTTTGTAAAACCTACTTTTAATACAGGTGCATAAATGTTACGAGGGAGTTTTCATAAAATTTGAACCAAAAATGGAAAAACTCTTTTATCTACGACAATGTGTAAATTGACTTTTAGTTGGCAGTTTAAAGTTTGTAAAATGACTGTTTAAAAACATGTTTTAATTAGTTTACGTCGTCAGCAGCAACGTGTTTTAAAAATTGTAACCACGCAAAATGACGACCGGTTGCTACTCATCTTAATTTATATTTAAATCTTTTTATTTGTTTATCGTGTTTTTTAGATTCTATTTTAGATAAAATATTGTACGATATACATGCGTAAAGTATCTCACTCGCGGGGATTTTGAATTGATAGATTAAAAATAGCAAAAACCATAGCACTATATATTTTTTCATTTCTATAATACACGATAACAGTGTAAATAGCGGGATCTGTGGCCAAGTTATTAAGCATTCTGGCTACTAATCCAAAGATCGCGAGTTAGATCTCCGCATACAGTGAGGTTTATAAAAATTTAAAATGCAGAAAGAGAAACCGTATACAAAATGTGGGATACGGAAAGTTCGTTCCCCACATTTCGTTCCCCACATTTCGTACCCCACATTTTGTTCCCGGGATATTTCGTCTCCCCACATCTCGTACCCGGAAACTTCGTTCCCGAGCGAGCTCAGTTTGTCTCCTAGATTACAGGGTGTTGAAAAACGAGTGCAGCGATCGGAATGCAGTTAAAAAATATAAGATATTTTAATTAATTTATTTATTATAATAAACTTATAAGAACCAAATTAATTGTATTTATTAAAAATGACGTTTTAATCTAAGTATCTTCCTGATATTTTGTATAGGGCTATAATTTCTCATTCTGGACAACTTTTCTTAGTAATATTTTGCTGTATCATGAACAAAAAGGGTAGTTTACCTAAAAAGAAAATAGTTTTTGCTTAACTGTCAAGGACGACTTTCAAAAACTAAAAATTTTCTTAAAATTCTCTACAAACCGAATAGGAATTATAATTCCTATAACTCTTGTAAACTCAAGCTGGGGTCATACTGTATATAGTTCTTAAAAGTTTATTATAATAAATAAATTCATTAAAATATCTTTAATTTTTCTAACTGTATTCCGATAGCTGCACTCGTTTTTCAACACCCTGTAATCTGGAGACAAATTGAGCTCGGTCGGGAACGAAGTTTCCGGGTACGAGATGTGGGGAGACGAAATATCCCGGGAACGAAATGTGGGGTACGAAATGTGGGGAACGAAATGTGGAGAACGAACTTTCCGCAAACCACAAAATGTATTGTAGTAATCGCACACTCTTTATCCTAATAAATAGTCATCAGGGGATAACGTTTTAATATTTGGTGAAAATTTTTTAAACAATTGCCTTGCTTTACTCTATCCGTAAATACGGAACTGGCACCTTAAACACAAGTATATTAAAATTGGGCTTTAATCTAATGACTCTGATAAAGACAGAGGTTTAAATTAGCAATAACTAAACCACTGTTTAAAGGCGGTGATAAGAAACTATCTGAGGATTATAGGCCTATCTCCCTAATTTCTAATGTGGCAAAATTTTTCGAAAAAGTCATTATAGAGCGGATAGAGCGCTTTATCAATAAATATAACTTGCTATCATCTCAACAGTGTGAGTTTCAAAAAGGTGTATGAACACAAGACGCCATAGCAGAACTAATTGGAAATGTTCAAATGGCTCTTGATGAAAATATATCATGCCTCTGCATCTTCGTCGATCTAGCCAAAGCATTTGACACAGTCAATCATGTCAAATTATTAGAAACGCTGGACGATATAGGTATAAGAGACATAGCAAATAAGCTTTTTTCTACAGCCGTCAAAAAAACGTGAGATTTATGCAGCGCTATAGATACGCGAAGTTTAACTTTTTTAACACGTGAAAAAATAATATTTCTTCACGGCTAGCAGTGAAAAAACTGCTTTGGAACACCATTTCCTTAGTTACAACACATATAAAACGTGGTTTGCGGAAAGTTCGTTCCCCACATTTCGTTCCCCACATTTGGTACCCCACATTTCGTTCCCGGGATATTTCGTCTCCCCACATCTCGTACCCGGAAACTTCGTTCCCGACCGAGCTCAATTTGTCTCCAAGATAACAGGGTGTTGAAAAACGAGTGCAGCTATCGGAATACAGTTAGAAAAATTAAAGATATTTTAATGAATTTATTTATTATAATAAACTTACAAGAACTATATACAGTATGTCCCCGGCTTGAGTTTACAAATGGGAATTACATTTTATTTTTAGTTTTACGTAAAAATGTTATAAGAATTATAATACCTACTTGGTTTGTAGAGAATTTTAAGTTTTTCAAAAACAAGTCGGCCTTAACAAAAACTATTTTCTTTTCAGGTAAACTACCATTTTTTTTCATGATACAGCAAAATATTACTAAGAAAAGTAGTCCAGAATGAGAAATTATGGCCCTATACAAAATATCAAGAAGATACTTAGATTAAACCGTCATTTTTAATAAATACAATTTATTTTGTTCTTAAAAGTTTATTATAATAAATAAATCAATTAAAGTATCTTTCATTTTTTAATTGTATTCCCATCGCTGCACTCGTTTTTCAACACCCTGTAATCTAGGAGACAAATTGAGCTTGCTCGGGAACGAAGTTTCCGGGTACGAGATGTGGGGAGACGAAATATCCCGGGAACGAAATGTGGGGTACGAAATGTGGGGAACGAAATGTGGTGAACGAACTTTTCGTATCCCATAAAACGTTACGTACATAATAATATTACTCTACTTATTTGCTATATACCTATGCTTTTGTTGCAGAGAATCTTTTATTCTTTTTTTGACGGCTGTAGAAAAAACGTTGTTTGTATTTCGTGGCAAAATTCGTGTTTTTGTAGCGCGTTTGAATGACTTTTCTGCCTCGACCTAACGGTCTCGGCGAAAATTGACATTCTCACGCGCCATAAAAAACACTCATTTCGCGCACTTAATACAAAAATTACTATTTCCAATCATATCTGAAAGATAGATTTCAAATTGTAAATACCGATGGTGTCATAAGTGAAGAATCCACAGTAGAATATGAAGTCCCACAAGGTACGTCCTGGAACCCGTGCTTTTTACAATATATGTAAAATGATTTACTACAACTATAAACTGAAGGTAAAATTCTCTCTTATACTGATGATATGGTTATCATCTACAAGGACCACAACTAGACCAACCTCAAGCGAAAAACAGAGATATGGAAAAAATAAAACAGTGGTTCAATAGAAAACAATTAACATTAAACTTAAAAAAAGCTAAATACATACCGTTTGGAAATTATAAAGTTACATTACCATCACACACACAGTTAACTTTATCAGATGTTGAATCTGTTACGGTTGATATTCAACAAAGAGACAGTATAAAATAACTTGGTATAAATATAGACTGTCACCTAAGATGAAATGTACATATTAACAACTTTATTAAAAAACTAAGAAGTATGCTGCACAGGTTTAAAAAAACTAAAACAATATTAATGCAAAAACATATGAGAACGGTATACAATGCACTGGTGGACTCTCTGCTACATGTGGCGCTGCACCTAATACTTCTGTTAAACCACCGAGGTCATACAAAAAGGACTTCTTAAAAAAATTTACAACAAGGAATATACATATCCATCTAAGCCACTCTATACAGAAACAACTATCTTGGATATCAGACTTCTCTTTGCAAAACCTATTATAATACACCAGTATAAAAATAAACATAAGCTAGAGAACACTAACCATATATACTACACGAGAAACAAAACCAAAAACTATTTAAAAAATAACAGAATGAAGAAAAAAGTGGGACAAAGATCAATACAATGTCTAGGTCCTAAATTGTTTAACGCATTACCAAGACAATTTTCAAAAAGTCGCCAAACTTCCAGTATGTATTAAGTGTAAATTAAAAAACTGATTACTTCAAGTAAATCGCAGTGTTATATTAATAATTATAAACAATGTTACATCTTGTTCACACATCTTTATGGAAGGTCTGGATCTGATCGTGAAATATAAGGTGCAATTGAATTATTATAAAGTAGTTGATAATAAATACCTGTAAATTAAATATAATTATAGGATAATAAATAAATTACAGACTGACTATTACTTAATAATAATTTAAATATTATAAATATCATTTAGTTAGTCAATAGGTAGAATGTAAGTAGATGTACAAGACTTTCCCACACAAGCAATTTGCTTCAGGGAACAGCATTTTTCACGTTTATTAATTCGATGTTTTATTGATCTCACAGACCATTATGCGACTACTATAACACATATATTTACTGTCATGTATGTATGTATAGTAACTGGATGCTCGATAAACCATTATTATTATTATAGCCTCGTGATTTGTCGACACTTCCTCGTAGTTTTCTCGTTGCTATAGGTACTTACAAAATGCCAGATGTCTATTTGTATTACATTGACAATTTAACTGGTGTCATTGTCAACCAATGGCATTTTTCAATTTAAAAATCAACTACCAACCGAACGATTATTTTAGTGAAAATAATTCGAGGAACTTTATTTCACCGACAATAATTCGAGAAGCTTTATTTCAGAGACAATTTTTTCTGTAACTATTATTGTAGTGACAATATTTCGAGGAGCTTTATTTGAGTGACAATTTCTTCTGTAACTATTTTTTAATGAAAAGTTAAATTGTCAAGACGAATAGGACTCTAGGTCGAAATATTGCAGACAATTTTTGCTCTTCAGATTGTCTCGTTTCTGTTGCAAGCACTCGTCGTTATTTTCGTCGCTGCAGAAACTCGTATCTGAATCGCAAAAATTATTGTCGGCAATATTTTGACCTCTCGTCCTATTATTACCGACAATTAACAATTGATTATTGTCTTAATAAGTGGAACCCTGGAAAACAAAAGGTTTATGAACGCCAGTTACGTTTACGAACTGTCAATTAAGTTTATGAACTGTTAATTTAGCATTCTGCAAATGTAAATAATACCTAGAATACGCCTAACCACTACTGATAAAGCAGAAAGGGTGTGTTTACTCGGTCGACAATAAATAGACTTATTTGGATTAAAATTTACATTTTTACTATTTTCCTAATTTTGAACAACTTTTGTAACTAACTTTTTTTGATAAAACTAAGCCTACTATAATTTTAAAATTTTTGCATTAATTTTTTTGTCGCAGTAGGCCATTGTTTTGCAGTCACATATTTAAAAACTATGAAAATAATTGCTTTAAGGTTAGGTAAATCGACCAAAATTTTAAATAGATCAGATAATAAATGAGAAAGATGCAGGAGTGTGAAGGTGAGACGTTAAACACGCTGCAAATCAAACAAATTCACAAACAAAACCACAATATCTCCAGTTATTTTGTGGGTAGTACGAAATTTAACGCAGCCGCCTATTTATATAATATATAACGTTTTAATACTTACAGAATTTTAGTAAAATTTCCTTACTGGCCAAAATACGCCATACGCTAATCAAACAAGATCGCATTTATTTTGAAAGAATTTAAATCTATGTACGAATTAAAATATAATACTGACATTTTATTACAATATAAACAATTTACTGACGAAATATGAAGTCTTTCAGCAGCTACTGATAAAAATTACTTCATAAAGATACTGTAGTTGCTACCAAATTATTAATAGGAACGATTGCAAGTTCGCGGTCGCTCGCGTAAGATGTGTTGCAGCAACTACCACATCGGCGATAGTTCATATCGGTAGTAGTTCCTGTCGGATGTAAATCCACATCGGTGGTAATCCAAGTCGGTTTGTACACCAAGTCGGTGGTATTTCAGTTTGGTGACATACCATATTTTTGTTACAAATTTTAAAA
The DNA here is from genome assembly GCA_940337035.1 of Agriotes lineatus. NCBI lineage: Eukaryota > Metazoa > Arthropoda > Insecta > Coleoptera > Elateridae > Agriotes > Agriotes lineatus. The sequence goes on from CALNHX010005703.1 coordinate 63,347, forward strand.
GTCGGTAGTAAACCAAGTCGGTGGTAGTTCTTGTCGGATCTAAATCCACATCGGTTGTAATTCAAGTTGGTGGTAAAGCAAATCGGTAGTAGTTCAGGTCGGTGGTCAATTAATGTCGGTTCCAAATCCACATCGGTGGCAATACGCATCGGTGGTAGAGCGCACTCTCCGGTGGTCTTATTCCAATTAAAATAATTTTTACATTTTTAAAATTAATTTTTTGATAAAAAAGTTACCAAAGAAAACGTTTTCAACGTCTTTAACACAGAAAGCATGCTGCAAGGAAAAAAATTTTGCTAGATCAAATTATGGTTGAAGTCTTCAAAATTATCTATAAATTACGTAAAAAATAGCTTAATGCTGCTAATAATATTGAAACACTTAGCAATGCGAATTATATGAATTTGGAAATCTAAAAAAACATTGCAGCCAGTGGGATTCCAACTCGTGTTCACTAATACATACATATGCTTACCGTTGTGTTATAAATGACGCAGCGGCTTTCCGCAGAGACGCAAGTACACCACATGTTTATATATAGGGATTTATAGAATGTTCTACTGACTACATAATAATATGTACTTTTTACTTCCCTCTTCTAAAAGACGAAGGAAGTATTGTAATTGCAAAAAAATCACTTCAAAGGTTTTTCGATCTTCACATTTCAGGGTCCCTAATGACGAAAAACAGGTTTTCTCAATTCCGTCTGTCTGCCTGTTGGCGGTATAACTCAAAAACTTAATTGTTGGAGGAAGATCATTTTTGCATGCAGATTATATGCCTTCCTGGCACGAAACCAAGAATATTTCGGTAAAATATATACAGGGTAAGCACTTTAGAAAATAAAATTCTTTCAGTTTTTGTTTTAATCCCAGAATTATTACTTAAATGAGAGTAATATTCTGCACATAACTCAGGTTTTTACCCTCTACAAAAAAAGGGCATATTGTGGACCCGACATAGGGTGAGCACCTTAAAATATACATTTTGATTTATTTTTCCTTTACATTAGAAATAGATAAAAGTAATAATTTACACATAGTTCAGACTTTACATTTGACGAAAATGGGACCCAACAGTTACAGGGTAAATGTAAAGAGTCAAAAAAAAAGGGGCAAGAGTAAGTGTTTCCAGTGAATCAGGCGGATAGAAACGAAATAGCATTCGCATGCACCGTAGTTCGAAGCCCACTACCGGTAATGTTTTTTATTTGAAAAATTAGCAAGTGTTTTATTGTTTCAGTATTATTTTCCTTTGCTTTTTAAAATTGTTTAGTATCACAACGTCCACTTGCAAGGGAAGTTCTTAGTAAAGCCCTTTACAGGTTTCTTTATTAAGAGTTATGCTTCATAATCTTGTGTTCTGTTCCTATTCTATTGTATTTTATTATGTTAACATTCAGTTGTTTATTTTTAAGCCTTTGAATTAAAAATGTTGGATTTATTTATGAATACCTACCTATGTGTTTTGAATACATTACATCATATATCCGGAAATAAATGTAGAAGCTATACAATAACTTTAGTATTTTTGTCACCTCTATCGTTAGTGTACTGAGGGGCGCAAAATGTTGGCTTGCCTACAATAAAAGTTTGTCTAGTTACGGCCCTGGAACTTTCCATCACTAATGTATAATCTTTCCCTATGGAAAATTACTAAACAAGATCTATAGTTTAAATATTGAAATGTAGGTATGTTCTATCAACTGATACAGCGTACAACCGTTGAGCATCAGTTAACATTTCTTAATTATTTCAGTTTGTTGTGTTACCAATAATTTTCAAGTGTGTAACACTTTTGTTTATAAATAATAATTACTTTCCTATGACCTACTAAAAGTGGCCAATAGCTTGTTGAATTAAAAATGAAATACTATAAATCCGCATACTAAAAGTACAATCACAAGTATTAATTTTTAGCATGCTGACTTATAATATATAGTAGGTGTTTCGATATCGAATCTGTAATTTTGCATACCTGTTTGGAAAATAAAAATAAACAAACATTACAATGTACCAGGTGACTATAAATGATTGTGATTTTTTTTCTTAGGTTGGCACTGTAAATCTATGTCAAATTCGAGGTTAACAGGTTAGGTTTTGCGTCAGTTTTGACACAGAATGACGCAAAACCTAACCTGCGAACATTGAATTTGACATAGATTTACAGTGCCACCAACATAAACAGTGCCAACCTACGAAAAAAAATCACAATCATTAATTACCCATTAGTTTATTACCTATAGCCAACTCATCTTTTCTTGTGAGTACTCTGTACAATCAGTTTAAAAATAATATGATCAAACACACCAAAGCTTTCTGCTTCGAATTCTTAATTTAAATAATATAAAATTATACTAGCCTCTATCAACAATCCATAAAGAATTAACATACTCTGCTTAAAAATTCCACTTTTTGTAAAACTAGATGCATATTTACACCAGTACTACCGAAGTTCATTGGTGTTGATCAGTTATTTTAATATTTAGATATCACAATAACAGATCGGGTTAAAATTATTGTCGATGATAATGAAATAATTTTGTCTGCATCCTAGTTTAGTTTTTGCAGTTCTCTTTTGTAATCTTGTATTACTTTCACTTCATCATAGGTTTCTCCATACAATGCTTCTCGCTGCTTTTCAATATCATTTAAAAAGTAATCTCTGTAACAGAACGTGGTTTTAAACTTCCATATCAAGTTATGTATCGATAGTACCTGTTTCGAAATGCAATACTACCAAGAATTAATAAACTTCCGAAAACTAATGGAAATCGGAGTAACGTTGTCATAGGTATGCGTTTTGTGATCGACATTGTGAAAGAACGCGATAAATTTATCTGTGCAGGAGCAAATTCCAGGTAGCAATCAATTTCACGGGATCTCACCACAAATCACGTATATATATGTGATTTGTGGATCTCACTATGCAAAGTTGTTTATTTGAAATTTCTTAATTTGGACATTGAACTGTCACTTTTCATGCGTACCAGATTTATAAAATAAAATTTCAAGCAGACAATTGTAACTCACAAAAGATACCCAGTTTGTCATCCCTATGATATTTTATCGAGCAAAGCGCAACAGAGAAGATAAACCCAGACATTTATGTTATGTAACGGTACAACTACTATGTAATTATGCCGCAATTTAGCATATGCGCACTATCTGAATCGACCCGCCATGCTACTGACCATGACCGTCACCCGGCATTCAAAAGCGTGTAGCGGGTGGCGCCTCTGCAGGCGTTGACTTTCATGTTCTACAGGGTGTTTCCTAAGTACGTGTAGAAAATTTACTAGCATATTCCTTGGCTTATTCTAAGACAAAACGTTCATTCAATATAGGTCCGCAAGTTCTTAGTTTTCGAGTTTTGAAGTTGGGAGAGAAAAATCGTAAATTTTGTTAATTTTTGAAAACGCGTTGGCATATTAATAACAAATTTGGTTTGTGTACTGTGACTACAAAAAAAAAACTAGAACAACGTTTTTTAGCTGTGTGAATCTGAATTTTTAATTGGCAATTGAGATGTGAATAACTTTCAAATTATTTAAAAACATCACTGTCAATGCCTAAAGCTAGGATTAATCATTGCTTAGAAAACCGTGTAACTATTCAGCAAATTGCATATTTATTTATGTAGTTTTATAATTGTTTTATATTGTACCTTCTGATATTAAAATTTGATATGACATGTAAATAATTCTAACCTGTCATATGACAATTAGTTAAGGTCATTTAATCAACTAAAATAATAAAAATGCATGGCTAATGGATTTAGAAGCTGTCCTAGTTTTTTTGTGGTATCAATAGTACATGCGACGCCAAGAATAATTTTTCGTGTCGCTAAACTATGATGCAATTCACCAGTCGAATATGAGTTCTCTTTGTACGATTGAATAAGAAAAAGAAATCGCCACGTGGGCACCACTGATTTTTTTCAGTTTTGATAAGGTTTTTTAATCCCCTGATTACAACTCAACAAAAAATGTCTCCTGGATTTTGTTATTAAAATGCGCCGTTTTTGTAAAAATTAGAAAAATGGAACAGTCTACAAAAATGTCAATCAATGAACATGTCAATCAGTAAAAATGCTAGTCAACAGAAATTTCAGTTGATAGAAATGTTAGGTCACAAACATATCAGTCGACTAAAATGTCAGTGCCGGTCGATAAAAATGGGAGTCGGCAAAAATGGCAGTTGACAAAAATGTCACTCTACGAAAACAATTAAAAGCCGGTCGACAAATGTCAGTTGGTCAAAATATCTGTCGATAAAATTGTTAAATAACTAAAATGTTGAGCAACAAAACTGTAAGTCGATACAAATTTTAGTCGATAAAAATGATATACTACAAATACATCAGTCAACAAACTGTCAGTCGATGGAAATGTCAGCCAACAAAATATTAGTCTACGAAAATATCAGTCGACAAAAATTTCAACTTCCATGAAATCTGTTTCACGTCAGTTGATAAAGATGTCAGTCGACAAATATAATCGATACAATTGTTAGTCGATAACAATGTCAGATTACAAAATGCCAGTCGACAGATAACGATAAAGATAGCATTTTCCAAGATTAAACAAATCTATTTGGTTTGTTAGACATCAAAAATGTCAGTCGAAAAAATTGTCAATCGACAGAAATCTTAAATGACAAACTGTCATTCGAAAAAATGTTAGTTGTTAAAAATGTCAACCGAAAAGCCCAGTATAGCAATAAAGAGAAACATTGGTGTGATATGGTGACATGGCCAATATTCTTTCAATAAAGAGGAGATGAATCCTTTTTGCTGCATGTACGATGTACGTCTGCTTTCTATTCTATTGTCTGTTGCTACCTTACCTAGCCTCGTTGTTTCCATTCCTTACAGTTATTGCGTCCATTATATCATTTATCAACGACCACCTCTAAAAGTAGCCCTTTTAGCGCTAGCTTGTTTCACTAAAAGTGACGTTTTATAGTTTACCGTGGTTAAAGAAATCAGCTGTTTACTTTTAGCCCATGTGCTAAAAGTGAGGTTATAAAACTACAATTTCGAACTGGAAGTGAAGTTGTAAAGTTATTCTAGTTGCTTTTTGCGTTACAGGTAAAGTGTATTTTAAACAATTAAAGCGTTATGTAATGAATACAGTCAGATGCGGAGTATTTTTAATTACATTTCGTAACTAACCTTGACAACTGTCATTCGCAAACATTCGCCAGCGCGGCATGGCCTACTGTTTATTATGACATAAATTAGAAGTGTCGTAGATGCAAACCTTTGTTAAATCGATATGTATGGATTAATAACAGTAAAATTAAGGTCGTAGATAAAATATTGTATGCAAACTCGTGCTAAAAGTATTATTGCACTCGACATGTTATGAAACTCAGCCTTCGGCTTCGTTTCATAATTTTCATGTCTCGTGCATAAACGTCAACTTTTAGCACTTGTTGCATAACTATAGTCTGTTCACTAAACATAAAAACACAAAGTGGCCTTTGATTTCTAAAATTTCATGAGTGTACTTCAAAAACTCATCTTTTGTCTAGGAATGTACTTACAGAAAGTTGCTAAAACAAATAGGTTAAAGAGTGTGACATTTAATTAGCATCTGTCATAACTACTTTTAAGGATGTTAAACAAATACTGTGTTGGATACTATTGATGTAGCATTTATTAATAGGTATTTTTATTACATTTTATAAAAGTTCAGGCAGGAATTTCCAGAATAATATGTACTTTGACACTGCAATAATGACATTTATTAATTGTCATTTATAAATTCAAAGTAGCCTTTATGCAGGTGTGGAAACCTTTGCAAAACAAAATACTGAATCCCTAGCACAAAAATTTTACGTATATGCCAACTTCAAGAAAATTTAAATGTTTTTGTGTTTACTGAATGGCCTATAGCTATTATGTTACACATTTCTCGTATTTGACCAATGGGAATCCTGTCTAGCCTATCTTTGCCGCCTATTGATTTAGTGTTCTAATTTCTTCTGTTCTAAATAATTACTTTGTTTTTGGAAATATTTGGTCCGGTTTTAGCAGCATCTTATATTATAAGAGCCGATGTCGGTCGCCGGCCGTCCAGACGTAAGCAGGCGCGCGCACACGCAGCATGAACGGCCTGCATACTAGCAAGTGGCGCGCGCGCACAAATGGCGAGGCCGCATTTGTATTGTTAACGCTGGCAAGGCCGGACGTCGGCTGGCCACCAGCCTAAGCAAACATTTCTTTACGCTGGCAGGGCCAAACGTAGGCTGGCCACGAGTTCTAGTATCTTCAAGATGTCGAGCTACAGTTTTATAAATATTTATTTTGCTTTTCATAAACGCATATTTGTTTCTTCAATTTATCGCCGATGTATCCGGATATTTGAGAGTATTCACTGATTTGTTGTTTCACTCCGAAGTAGTTGAATGACTTTCTCGATTGTCTGGCCTGCTATTTCTAACTTACAACGAAATGGTTTTTTGGATGTGTTTAGAAGAACATCATCCCGATAGCAAACAATATTTACTTCTCCTCATTCTATTTTATATCCATCTATGTTAGGATTTTATCCATTAATATGCTGAATAATATAGTGTTAGCAACAATTCGATTAGTCAACAAAATCTCTCAAAATTATAAAATCAATGACTACCTAGAATTTCCGGCCGTGGCTAAACCAGGGAGACGGCGTGCAGTTGCTTTAAGTATTCATAATTAATTAAAAGCCAAAAAGGGCCCCAACGAATCTTTTAGCTAATGACAAATGTATCCAGGCTTCACAGAGAATTCGTAAACTCAAGTAGCACATAATTTCCTGAAATAATAGCTCAAATCACGCACAGGTAGCAGTAACAAATAATAACACAAAAATGCTAATACCACAGTATATAATCACAGATTAAAATGGCATACAATCCAGCACGGGGTACAGGTGATAATCAAATATATTGCTAAGGTCCTCGTTGTGGTGCCTTATATATGCTATGTACCTTCAGGTATAGTGATATTAATATGTCTTTTAATTACATTTTTACTTTGTCAAATTAAAATTGCCCTATATGTTCAGAATATTAATAATTATTATTTGTGCTTTATCTAGATTGCTTTTTTCTTAAAGTTGATGTTCTAAATTTTTAAATATCATTCCCATAAGTCAAAATAACTTATGTCAACTATATGTCAAACAGATTTGAAATTCAAAAAACAAATACCAGATTGCTTCTCTAGTATACAACAACATTAAAAACAGTAAGTAATTCTTTAATAACTAATTCACTTTTATAGTCTTTATTTCCTTTTATAGTAATTACCTTGATATTCAAATCACCCACCTTTCAATTGGTCTCAACAATGTTCAGAATGTCAACTAACCTGCTCCTCTTCGCCTACTGATCCAACCTCTCACACACCTTCCTGCAATGAAAGGTCCCACTGACAGACAATACGTCTCAACTGTCCAGAATTTGCAACTCAAACCTTCCCTACAGCATGCAGCCAACAGACCAAATCTGCAGACACCTACTTCCAATACTGCCTCTGTCAACTTCCTGGAAAGTGCCTTCTTAACTTATGGTCCTCCTCTGGAACTCTCCCTTATCACCAAACAGCTTTACGTAATCCAATTCTTTTAATGTATTATGTCAAATGTACTTTTACAATAAACTTGACTTATTATTCTTTTCCAGTTATTCACATTTGTAGATTAATTCGACTTGCAATTAGTTTTACCACATACTTGTAATCTTCCTTAGTTTTATGTATTTAATTATTCTTCTTGGTTTATATTTACTTTTTTTAACTTCACCACGCAAATGTTATTATTGCCCTTTTTATTATCCAAACAGTTTCTCAATAAAATAGGGTTTATTTTTAATATTCTAATCACACCAAATTATTTCTGCTACATTTTTCAAAATTTGTTATTTCTTAATAATCAAAACAAAGTCCTTAACGATCTTAATTTTTCTACTTTTACACTCTTTCTCATAATAATATTTGATTTACACCTACTAATTTTATAATTTTATTACAATTTAATATTTGTCATTTCCTTCAAACCTTAATTTTTAAAATATTTTATTATTATCGAATCCATCTGTTTTTCAAATAGCCATTTTCCACTGAATTATAAATTCTCTTTTACTTTGTAATTGCATAATAATTATTCGCATTCCTAATTTATATTTAAATAGATCTAGTTTATTTTCAACCATTGTACTCCCTTAATCCTTTCTAAAATTGGTTCTAACACCCCTGTGTATATCATTACAATATAATCACGGATGATGATAGCTTCTAAAATTAAGATGCACCTCATAACACGTAACTCTACTAGCAAGTACAATAGCTTATAACATAGTCTAAACAACGGGACAAATATAAACTACAACAGTTTAAAAACAAATGTGGTGGCGACCAACATGGGCTCCCTGGTTGGAAAATTATCATGCAAGTACGCAGCTCGTGAAGAGAACTGTACGTAGCAGCCGGAGTCCGAAATTCTGACTGACTTCAGTAGCTATTGGGTGAAGCTTTCAGCACCGATCCAGTCTTCGCAGCATGGTATAATTTCACATAAAAAAATAAAAACAAAACATGTTTATAGTTTCCTCTGGTTGTGCACCTTCTGGACGCTAGGGGTGATTATGTGATAGTCCAGATAAGCGAGAGCGGTATACCGCCCAAGCATCCGAAGGTCGGAATTGCAGGTGTTAAATTCAAACCGGTCAAGGCCGACGTGCTCAATGGCGAGGATTGCAATTTTCGGGAAGCTGCTAACCTATGATTTTCAGGGGCTCCGCACTGGTTGCCCAGATGAATTTGGGCCACGTATAGATTGGTGAAGCGCTTTTGAACCGCCAACTCGGCGTGACAAAATATCTGTCAATACAACTGCCAGAGTTGCATCGTCTACAAGTTGCAGACTGTCGCAATATGAAGATTACGTTTAGTTATTGCCCACCTGTTCTCGTGAAATCCTTAGGTACTGTTCCTCACTTATCTCCAACACTGGTGTAACTTTAGATACTTAAAGTTATTTTAGTTAATAGTTTGAGCATTGCGGTGAATACAATATTATCCCTCTAATAATTAAAAATAGAAGAGAATAGTGATGTGGGCATATATTTTTCCAAAATAGAGACAATGAAGTAGTCAGTATTTTCAAATGGAACAATTACGAGTAATAATAATAGTCTAATTGACGAATTAAGCAAACATTTGGCCTGTTGGAATTTTAAAGATATATTTCATAAGAATGTGGGAGTTGCAAATAGGTCAAAATATCCGTAATATCTATATATACGAATATTACCGGACAGGTAATTGCCCCTCCTTGCACAACTTCCGACTAAATGGTTATAAAATATGTAAAGGAATATCTTATATTTAGACGAAAATTACGCAACCCTACTAAAATTACCAAAGACGAATATATCCAAATGTGACGACAATTCGCTGCCATGTAATCAAATCCTTTTGCACCCTCGGTTTAAAAATAGCCCTGAATTGCAACTGTGCTTGTCCAGGTTATTCATTCGAGTTTGGAGAAGGCTTCTGGAGACAAATTGGTGTTACATCGTTAGGTAATCTTAACCTTAGGATATATGGAACATTTTAAGGAAAACTACTGAGGTCACGTGTCTGATTTTAGATTTAGATTTTAGGTTTAAATAAATCTAGTTCCAAATTAAAATTGTATACATCATCACAAAATAGTAAGTCTGTGACAGTGACAGTAGTATTTTTATGTTGTATTAAATAATTAGATACCTAAGTTGTAAAATTTAAAATTCTATTTAAACACACAATTTCTAGAATACCATCATATTTTAGAAATGGACAACGGCTATTGGGTTTATTTATCAAGTGCTTACTTAACTGAGTTTAGGCAAAATTTTACCGATAGTATTTATTATTACATAACGACTTTATTTATTAAGCAGAAAGTACTGTGACAACTTTGAAAGAAAATAGTAGTGAGAAAAATGTTTTTGACTATTTCGTGATAACTTTTTTCCAATACCTTTACAAATTACCATTTTTGGTAGGTTCCCAAGCTCTTTTTCTCAAATATATTGATACTGTACTTAGAAATTAGGTCACATTAACGTCTGTGTGTGAAGCAGGTTGCCTATTGTGGCTAATTTTGTTGTATTTTGAAAATTTGGCACTTTGCTACGATTTGATTGCGCATCTATTCGATTTTAAGGTCTACGCTACTCAGTTCGTATTTCGCGTGCTTGTGCCACGCCTACTGCTTGGCCTCGCAGCGCAAAGTTTTATAAGTTCGCATTTGTTTCCTGCGCGTTCTTTTCCGCCTTGATCGGCGAACGGCATGAAGCCGGCTTAAGCGCTAGTAAAGAAAGTTTCGGTGAATTTATGGGTTATAGTTTGATTTGTTTTGGGTGATCTTTGCTTGCGCCTTTTGGGGCGGATTCAAATTCCTGAAGCATGTATGAGAGAACTTTAGTTCTACGCCATTTTCGATAGCTCTCACGCTGGAAGATCCAGGGTGAGTAGGAAGCTTTCTTCAAACTGCATTTAATTTCACTTGTATTCTACCGTGGACTTTTTTCTCCCTTATAACAGTTACCGGAAGGCCGTTAGGGCGATAATTGTAGAGGTGGTCATTTCTATCACGTGTGGGATACGGAAGGCCGCTTAGAGCTTGTATTTAGGATCGTGCTATCGTCCCGTTTAACCCCTGCTGTGTACGTTTCTGAAAGCGCAGGAAGGGACCAGAAACCTACCTCCAGGTCTAATTCTCCCCCTTCGCGTTGAAATTTCTCCTGGCGACCATTGTTCTGTCGCACGAGATTGTACAAACGTTTTGAAGTACGGATCATCGACGTGACCTTATAGTTCACCGCACCGGGGGCACGCAAAGGGTTTTCTTCTAAACTAAAAAATAACCATCGCTGTAGCTTCGCCTTTCCGTTTAATTTTTAATGTGCGCAATACATTTTATTTCGAATTTGTGAACCTGTAAGTATGTACTAGATTATAAGCTTTTGATTGAGGTACCTCGTATTTATAATCTACTAGTCATAGCTGTTAACTTATGGCAACCTGGGAATTCAAATTATGATAATACTGTGATTATACTAGCTATGGGGGTTTGATTTCGTTACGGCTACCTGCATTATTTGAAGCGTCAGGAGATATTTGTGTATTTGAGTTTACGTATTCTCGTTTTGAACACCTGGGTACACTTGTCGTTATTTGACAAAAATTCGTTTTTGCGCTCGACATATATCTCTGTTCTGTTCTACCGTTTAGTACTTCAAAGACCATCACCCCTTTTACGCCATTGCCATCCCGCGTCTTGGTAAATGCGAATCCAATATATGCATGTTTTGGCTGGTTTTTACTCTCTTGTCCGTTATGTATTGCGTATTATTTCGCCAACAATCTTGAATCCGAGCACAAAATGTATGCGATAAAATCTAATTTCTAGTGGAATAATGGGGGGAGGGGGGACAATCTGTTTGCTTCCTCCTCTATGAGCTATTTCTGGCTCTTTCTTCTTTAATCAAACCATTACTGTTGCGCGACCCCCGAGAAGTTCTGTAGTTGCTGTACTACGTGGGAAACGGAGGTCACGCTTTTTCCTTATGACTATCATATTTCTGTATGACATCCAGAGCCGCCGGTTATTATGACTTTTACTAATGTTGTTTATTTAATTGTGAAAATAGTAAACGGTGTTATTGCTTTAATAGCGATAAGGTTGTTTCATTCTCATATAAGCGTCGCGTAACGTGATGTACTTTAGGGTAATTTCGCTGTTGCATTCCACGCCTTTTTAGTTAATTCTTGCAATTAGTAGCGTAATCTTCGCATACTATTTTATATAATGTTTTTGTTGTTAACAACACCTAGTGTGAGTGGCTCTTCGTGCGTGAGCTCTGCAAACGCTGCCGTTTTAGCAATTTAAAACCGTCTTCGCCACTCAGCTAGAACCTATAATAACAACATGTGAATTGGGCTTTATACAAAGCAGTGTAGGCAGCGTTACGGATCAAAAGTCGTTTATAAGTATTTATGTATGTAATTGCCCTATCTTTGATAAATCAAGATTTTACCTACACTATAATTAAACTATTAGTAATGTTTCATATTTCAATGTATTATTATTTTTAAACAGTTTATACTATTATGTGCTTCACTATACACACCGATCTGCGTTGGTTGCCTATCCTAGTTTCTCAAGGTTTTCCAAATTTTTGGGTTAGCCCCTTATCTTTTTCGACCATTTGCCAATATGCGCTGCTGAAATACGTTTGTAAAGTCAAATGTTCCTTTAATTTGGGTTTTTCATTAGCATCCTACATTGAGAGATCGATATTGGGTTATGGATTCTTTCGGAAAAATTTGATTAAGTTCCTGGAAGAAGTATTGCATTGTTCTGGATTTCTACCAGATATGCAGCATATTACTACTTTGGCAAACGTAGCCTAAAACATCTCAACTGTAGGCCTAGTTTCCTTTAGTACTATTTGCTTAGATTCTATTGCGCCCCATTCTTTTCAGATCCTTTTTAGCACGGGCGAAAGCAATATCTCATTGAGTTATTCTTGCAAGAGGTTCGAAGTCAGATTACTCTTGAGGCCTCGTCGTCGAAATCTACTTTACCTGCAGTTGAAGATTGCAGCCCAGAACCGCCGATGAAACCTGACGTAATCACCTGGCTCCATTGACGCTTATGGACAGGGTTTCTGATATGCCTGCTCGATACCTGGTGAACAGCTACCAAATATCTGTTTTAATCCATTCTATTTTTCCCTGCGCCTTTGAACTTCGACCTAACCTGCGATGTAGGATGGTTTTTTATGTGTTAGTGTTTCGCGTCAGTTTTTAATGCAGTCAGCAAATATCAGATTTTCCTCCTGATTACATAAATATAGTATAATATAAAACTTACCTGTATGGGGCACATTTATGTAGAATTATTTTTAAAATCACTGTTTACTTGTGTTAATTGTCTGAATGTCAAATGTAATTGAAATTTTGGATTTGCCATCCAAGTTATTGCTATTTTTAGCTTTTGGATCTTATACAGCAATTCTGCATGTTGTACGTATTTAGAATTTAAAGTTTTGGATAATTACTTCATGTTAGTGACTGATTAACACGGTTTAATTAAACTTAGTTACTTCTATACTTGTAAGATATTGCGTTAATTAATTCTCCTTACCGACGTATTGAAATCGATGAGTATTTTAAATAATTACTAAGCATATTCCGGGATATATAATTCCCTACTCTGAACTGAAATGTTTTCATCTTACTTATTTGTACTTACTATATTGCAATGGTTTAATGCTTAAAGTAATTCTGGTTGCCTAGGTAACATATACTGAATATTCAAAACTAGCACAGAATTATAGTATTTAACATTACAAGCCAGGTAAAACAGGTTTTACTGGCGATAGGATTGGGATGACTGGCGAGCCGTTAGGCGAGCCTGTCTTATCCTAGAGCCAGTAAAAATGGTTACCTGGCGTGTATTGTTGAATATTTTATTTGTTCCTCACTTATAAATAACTAGAAATTTACCATTTATTCAAAATGTCAAACTGACAAGCAACTAAATTCATCAATATGACACATACTAAGGAAGACAACTCTGGCTTTGCACGCTATCATTTATCTATGAGCACGCTTGTAAAATATAACTGGCTAGCCAGTAAAAAATTTACTGGCTAGCCAGTTAAGAAACATTTTCAAGGTGAATACAGTGACTTGATAAATTGATGTTTACAAGTGAGGAACAAATAAAAGATTTTATTTATTGCAATGAAGACAGTAATTTTACAGTAATAAATGTACTAGATATGAGCAGCAGTAAAAGTAATTTGAGAAAGAAAGGTTGGCATTAAATTGACAGAATTCAGAAAGGTTACATTTATGGTTTTAATCATAATAAATGATTGGAATGGCAAATGCAGACTGAATTATGTAGCTGAAAGGTTTTAGTTGTGTGAAGTCAATACGATTATATAATTTTAATATCATACAGAAATGGTGTGCGACGTACAGAAATTATGAGGGTGTTGTGGTAATTAAAGGTTATTGTACCAATGAACGGTAAGATGACTGAAAGGCAAAAAATCTGGTGTGATACACGCACACAACTTCCTTTTACAGTGATCTTATAATTAGCCAAAAATTTAATTTTAAATGTTTTAAGCATTTGTCAAAAATTTTCAAAAATTACAAATTCTGCAAAAACTGTACAAAATAGAGCGTTAGTTGAAGACACAAATTTTCTCTAGAATTTTAAGTTGATTTCAAAAATGTAATAATATACCGGGTGTTCTATTTAAAATAGGAGTTAATAAAAAAAATAGACAAAAAAACAAAAGAAACCCATTTTAGAAGTATTCAACTGGAAAATCAACTATCTCACATCAATACACATTAAAAATGTAATAAAAATGTAAAGTTTAAAAAAAATCGTTAGAGCCGTTTTTGAAAAAATCGAAAAAAACTGAAAAATCACAAGAGTAAACACCTACTTCCGGTTATGCGATTTTCTTCAAAAGCTTGCTGTCGCGTCTACATAGTACACAAAACTTATATATGAAGTTTCAACGCCATACCTCTTTCCAATTTTGAGATATTCTGTTCACAGACAGACACACACACAGACAGACAGACACACAGACAGACACACAGACCAATGAAAAAAAATATGTTTTTTGGGTTCAGGGGACTCTCAAACGTGAAGATCTGTTGAAAACTCAATTTCGAATTTTTGGGGTGAATCCAATACTTCCTTTATAGTAAAAGGAAGTAAAAATAAGAAAAAAAAGACAAATTACTAAATTTATTTGTAGAAAGTGCAGGCCAAGCTCCTTCATGGAGTGTTAGAGCCTCACCATTATTATTATTATGATTTCACGTTTTTATCAATGACAGCAATCAATAAAAAACATGTCGGTCGCCTTGGCTACTGTCAGGCAGATAACGGTGCACAATTTGGACATTTAAATTAGTTGTTTTGAAGTTATCATTGCAATACAATTTAATATTTTGCAATTAATTTTTTTTTCCAAATTTTTGGTTATGTTACCTATACTAAAAATCTGGTGTGATACACTCACACAACTTCCTTTTATAGTGATCTTATAATTAGTCAAAAATTTCATTTTTAATTTTTAACAATTTGTTAAAAATTTTCAAAAATTACAAATTCTACAAAAACGGTACAAAATCGAGTGTTAGTTGAAGAGACAAATTTTCTCTACAATTTTAAGGTGAATTCAAAAATGTAATAATATACTGGGTGTTTTATTTAAAATAGGAGTTAATAAAAAATATAGAAAAAAAAACAAAAGAAACCCACTTTAGAAGTATTCAACTGGAAAATCACTTATCTCACATCAATACACATTAAAAATGTAAGAAAAATGTAAAATTTAAAAAAAATCGTTAGAGCCGTTTTTGAAAAAATCGAAAAAAACTGAAAAATCACAAGAGTAAACACCTACTTCCGGTTATGCAATTTTCTTCAAAAGCTTGCTGTCTCATCTACATAGTACACAAAACTTATATATGAAGTTTCAATGCCATACCTCTTTTCGTTTTTGAGATATTCTGTTCACAGACAGACAGACAGACACACAGACACACAGACAGACAGACACACAGACCAATGAAAAAAAATATGTTTTTTGGGATCAGGGGACTCTAAAACGTGAAGATCTGTTGAAAACTCAATTTCGAATTAATGGGGTGAATCCAATACTTCCTTTATAGTAGTAAAAGGAAGTAATAAATTAGGCACAACAGTACGAGGAAGTAAGGACGTTATAAAAGTAATTACGCTATTTAGCAAAGAACACAGATTCGTGCAGTGCATTTAAAAAACTCAAGCGTCGGTGCATTTAAAAACTCATGTGTAAGAAGTAGAGCATAAAAAGTTGTGTTGCGTTGAACGTTTACAAGAAAAGACAATTTGAAGCATTTAAGAAAAGACAATTTAGAATTTAGGAAAAGACCAGTGCATCAAAACTTTAGTCTATAAGTAAAAATTGTACATCAAAACTTAATTTCATAATACAAATGTTATTCATAGTTGCTAGGTAATGAGATTGTCAATTGTTAAAAAAATCAACAAGCTTTATTTAGTCAGCTGGGGTTAATTGGGCTCCCATGAATTAACAGTTGTTATCAATAAAAAGTTAGAATTTGTTACCCAAAGAGTGTTTTAATTGTTCTCCAAGTCGTTGTGCATATGTGGGTGTATAATTTGTCCAGATAGTGAATTCCGGCGAAAAAGGAAATCCATCCGCAAGAATTGCCAGAGTGCGTCCCACTTCGAAGGCCTTTTACGAGGAGGTACCACATCGGCCAGCCAGGAACCCAGGTGCAGCCTTTAGAGCAGTCGCTCAGGATAGCCAAGGTGTAGAAATTAGCAGCAGGAAGCCATCAGCAAACCGACAATTGAGGTGGCGTCACCTGAAACCGTTGCCCGACAAGGAAGCCTCCAGTTGCCAGGTATTTACCACAGCTTCCAATTGCCGCAGGCCTTTGAAATCAAATGCTTAATCAAGAGCAGAGTTTTTAGTAGCCGTACGTGGAGATTCCAGTCCCCAGGCCCTTTCCAGAATTTCGTAATTTGCTTAGCGTCCTTTGAAAATGCAGTTTGGAGCATTAAAGCCGATATTAGACAAATGAAAACCACCACGTCCTTTGGCATTCTAAAACAAAACAAATTTGCCGGAAATGATTCGAATAATTTACCTGATGTAGTTTTGCCGTTTTGGTCTGTTTTGAATTCAATTTGCGCTGTTTTTTGTGCGAGCAAGTCATTTTGAGGTTGGATTAAATTGTAGGTTATAAACCTGTTTGTCATACAGTCATGCATCTGTCATACTTGTTAATAATTATAGAGAGTGGAAATTGTGCTACAGATTTGGTGAACCTAACCTGAGATTAAAAGTCATTTCATGCTACACTGGAGTTTAGCCACATTTAATTTGCAAATAAACAATAAACCATTCTTTTGGCAAGTCAAAATAATTACAATATTTTTAATTAGACCCGGCTTGACATAATTAATTAATTATTGACACCACTTAATATTTTTATGTTAGGTAATTTATTTATTAAATCAGTCCTAAATATAAGGGCTTTACCTATACCCACAGATTCTTCTATTATTACAATATATTCATAAATTGTTTATATACTTTTAGGACGACTCCTATACTACTGTGATATATTCCCACTATTATGATATTTATTGTGATAGTTGATCAGTTATTGTTGTGCTTTATTGTCGTGCTTTGTATGTGTACTACCGAGTACTTGACTGATATTATTATACTGACTCGTTATGTATGCCTGCGAATTGTATTTGTGCCCTTGCCGTCCTCTCTCTCTCTCTCGCTCTCTCTCTCTCTCTCGCTCTCTCTCTCTCGCTCTCTCTCTCGCTCTCTCTCTCTCTCTCGCTCTCTCTCTCTCTCTCGCTCTCTCTCTCTCTCGCTCTCTTTCTCTTTCAGAGATTGATTAGCAACGTCTTTCGATGTATATATTTTTTTGATTATCAAAGTGCGTGGGTTACTTGCTACTTGATGCTCATATTCTTTTCAGTTTAAGATTAGAGTCTTTTGTTGAACCCACGACCAGCTCCGACTGAAAAGTCGGTTGCTTTGCTTCTCTTCTACTCACTTGTTAGAGTGCTGCCAAGGGAATTGAAAATTTGCTCAAGCAGCAGGTCTTAATTATGGTATTTGCGATTTAAAGATATATGCATACAGACTACAAAATGAATCACGAGCTATTACTTCTAGATTATGACAGAACAGTTTTTTCGATATTTAAGCCATAATGATCTTTTGGTTTTGGACTATGTATTTTCTCGGGTGAATCTTGGTTTCACTTAAACTGTGTTACGATTCATTTGCGCCGCCTTCCAGTTTCGCGTTCTGTAGTATTCATTTCGCATTGTTACGCATCTCCTCGAGCGGATGTCTGTGAGTACGCCGTTTGTATTTTCCGCGCTACGCCACGCCTCCTTTCTTGCCCTCGGGTAGATAAGTTCTAAGAACTGTCATTTGTTTCGAGACGCCTTCTTTCCAACCTCGCTAGAATTTCGGAGGATTAATTATGGGCTGCCGTTAGTTTAGATGGTGTGTATGTGAGCCTACACTCTTGAAGTGGATTTTCTATTCCCCGAATTTCGATATGAGGGAAGCTTGACTCTCACGCTATTGGCGGAATTTTCATGTTCCCACGTGTTTCGCAAAATGAGCGCAGGAGAGGATCCGACAAGGAGGCTTACCTTCAAGTCTGATTTGTCGCAGTATCGCACGGTGAAGTCCCCTTGAGTCACCAGCTTCTGGCCGCCCGAATTTCGGGCCTTACGATTCCGAAAATTGTGACATCATTCGACCGTGAGTTCACACCTGGAATTGCGTTTTTGCGTTTCCTACGACACCAAGCACTCACCGGATTTGCCGCTGTAGTCTTTGCCTGCCTTAAATCTATTTGAATGTGTGCATTAAAGCTATTTTCTTAATTGGTGTATTAAAAACTGTGAGTATTAATTGTAATATTTGCTAAATATAATTAGTCGTACCAAGTAATATTGTGGCCATCTACGATTCTGATGGTGGATCTAGATTGTGATATTTATATGTACTGTGATCCTGAGTTCTTGGGAATTATTTGTTACTACGACCTATACTTGAGTTGAACTTCTCTTTCAGATTTATTGTGCTGCCTGAATTTACGTATTCTCGTTTGAATGCCTGGATATACTTGCCGTTATTTGATAAAAAATCCGTTGGCGCCTTTTTTGAGCTTTTAAAGAACTGAACATGACTTCTCCAAAACTAGCTGGTCGGCCGGCAATTGTATCCAAGTAGTCACTTTATGTATTGGTTCTGAGAGAATATCCAACGGAGACTCTTTTATGATAACAACTGGTACGAGAATTCTTAAGTAACGTCAAGTACTACCAACCCACATTTCTTTAAAGCAGCGTCTACAAATTTTTCCAAAATAATGGTATAGGAGCTTGCTCACGACGAAGGATTATCGGCTCTATGTTTTATTATGAATCACTGAAAGATAACTAAACAATATTCTCTGATTATTTCTAGGCTCACGATGAGGATATTTTCAGCAACATAATGTGAGGCCTCAAGTATCTATATGGAAAAAGAAAAAATAAAGGTAAAAGCTGTGAATACCATGAAGAAGAGCAGAAGTGACATGAAATGTCATTTTTCCCAATTACTCGTTCGCGTATTTCTTATACTTTTTGAGATCTACGACCGCCTATAAAAGCAAATACACTGAATTCTGCGAAATTATATTGCTGTAGCTGTAAACATAACTTCATAGTTAAGGCAGTCATGTTACTCGCAATTATTACTGCTCTGATTCATCTCAAGCTGTTAGTTGAATATGAAATTAAATTAGAACGTTCTTCTCCATGCTCCATGTCTGAAGATAATTACTTTTACATGGGAAATATGTTATTCAGCTATTTTGAATCTGAAATTAGACACACTGCGAATTTATAACAAAAGAGACCCATTAATTTAATTGAGGTTTAACTGAGGTCGTAGGAAACCCTCGCTAGTTCTTGTTATTCAACTTTGCGGCCTTCCCCATTTAGCACTTCCTAGAATTAAAATTTAGCGGTGCCATCGCCGTCAATTTAGTTTACCCTTCTTAATTAACTAGGCAACATGTTAAGGAGAAGTGACAAATCAATTTGCCGCGGTCGATCAGAGGATATTAACAGTTCTGCTCTTCAGCTTTCAATTAAAGGTCTATTTTAGTCGATCCATAATTTTGCATGGCAAATTTATTTTAGACATCAAATTTCATCAGTAAGCTGTGATGGCTGGGTGATTGATGATATTATGAATAGATTTCATATTTTTAACTAAAAATGCCGTGATACCTCATCAACATTTTTTGACGTATTTGAGAAGTAGGTATACCTGTTTGTTATTAGTACAAATAATTTCACATTTTGGCACTTCCGTGCCATTTATAATTTTAAAATTGATTGCCTTAGCGTCAAATATTGAATTAAGCGTGTTATTGATTGCGAAATTTGGATATTTCAGTTAATCTTTCGAATATTGTTACACAATTTGCAAATATTAGATCATTCTCTATATATGAACGGAATAAATCTATTTTCATTTCCAGCTGTATACAACGGGTGCTGTTATAAAATAGATTTGTTATTTAAGTACAGGCTGATATTCCTTTAACGAGGTGATAACACAAACGACGTCATATAACCAGGCGATTCAGAAAATGTGATTCATTCAAATTTCTTAGTTAATATTTCTGTTAGTTTTCAGAATAGCAAAGCCTGTATAATTTATTGTACGAGTATGATGATGAAACGTTTGACAATATTAAAATTCAACATGTTACGCAATATATTTCAGGGTTTTTCTCTTGTTTCGCATAGTTTTGTCTATAGGTGGATGTGTATGTGTACAAAAAGTACAGGTCACACAGTTGCGACTAGAGAACAAAAAAACCACAAATTTTGGAAAAATTCGGCTATTCTGAGGTGGACAAATTATTATTTTTTGTCTATTATTGTAGTATTTACTTTTCTACTCTTTTATTTGTTTGTAAATAGTTATTCTATCATTTTTTAGTATTTTTTATTAGGATTAATGAAACGCAGGGCCTTGCGAACGACAAAACATATATTTTAGAAGTACAAGCAAACGAAACATAATGCACAATAACAAACAACAAGCAATGGCGTCGAGAGTGCAAAAACAACACACCGCACGATCGATGAACCTCTGCGATCGACGCGTCCGTCAGCTATTAGCGCGAGTGCAACAAAAAGTACAGTGTCGGCGCAATGAGCTGGGCGATTTGAATAAAGCAACCGCTTAAATGTATTATATTATAAATATTTCTAAGGATCGAACTTAGCCCGAAGTTATTTCAGAAGCCTTTTAAAATTCTCGGACTGGGCAGTTAGTGGCCGAACATATGTGTGGGTGGATGTGAAATTTTATATCACAAAGGCTGACATTCCAATGCGACAGCTCTGATATGATTTTTGAAGTGTTACTTGTAGTGATTTATGTGGATTACTAGAAAGGATGAAAGAATGAAGTACGTAATAGAAATTATTGCTTAGTAGTCTGGTAATGGAAGTTGTGTACGGTTGTATTATGCATTTGACACTGTTTCATTGTTAACATTCCTTCATTGATTTGTAGAAAGCTTTGTTGTTGCTCATTGTTATTGTTCGGTTGATGCTCAATTGGTACCGCATACAGTATACTCAGTGCCTGGTAATAGCGGACATCCGGCGAGATGATCACTAACTCTTGATCTGATAAGCAATTATCAGTGATCCAGGAAGCGCACCTGGATAGTCTGGAATGCTCACTTCCCACAAATGCCTTGCCGGGGCCGCAACTGCAGTTGCAATTCGCACTGATTAGCACCCGATGCGGTAGGTATCCGTATTACACATATTACAGGTAGATCATCGGCGTTGGCTGACGATCCGTACAATTGAGCGTTAAATAGTATAGGCGCAGAGTGTTTACATGTGTTTATAATTTCAACAATAAGGGTGTCCTGTAAAAACGGGGTTGTCAGGAGTAATCTGAGCCCTTAGTCGCACGCCACACGCTTTTTTGTAATGAAAAACGACGTTTCAAAGCAACGGCCGTAATTTTTAACACAAATCTAGGTATAAAATCTAAAAGTCCAAATTTGGTTTGTGTGGTCGTTAACGCTCTTAGTTTTCGACCCTTGTCTCCTTGCTCAGTCGATTATTATTTCTTTTATCGCAATAATTTTTAATTAATGTATTGATTATATAGTCAGTATTCACTATTTTTTCTTTTTGTGACAGTGGCACCCAATAAGATGAACTAAAAACCCTCTCGTAGCGTCCCGGCAATTTGGTTTAAAAAATAATTTAGTTTTATTTTAACCAAATTACCGGGACGCAACACATCTCTAAGAAATTTCAAAAGCAGGTCAGTTATAGTCCATATAATTTTTCCTTTAAAAAGTTGAAGAAAAATCTACCCTTGCTATAAGCTGCAATTAAGTTTTGAAACGCTAGAAAATCGCCATGTGCAGTGGCGCAGGAACTACAGTAATTACAGGGGGGCAAAACATTTTTTCGAATGTTTTAACATGACTAAGCTTTATGTTCGACTGTACCATAAACACATTATTATATAAAGTGCGACTTTAGTCCATAAAACATGTCAATATCCAATAGTTATTATCAAAATAAATGCCATTTTATTCAAACCAGGAAAAAAGATTATATTAACTGAAAATTTTACAAATAATAAAAAGAAATTCATCTTTAATATATTACAGTAATAGGTTAGGTATTCTTGATATCGATAACGCAATTAACCTAGAAGAAGCACACTTCAAAACTATCAAATGTTTCAGTAGCAACTTGAATTTTCTAATGTGTCTAATATAAACGATATTGTATATAAAAGGAAATCTTCTGCAGTGCGGTCGAACGTAAAGCTTTACATGCAGCTCGTACATAATTAGACCTCTTTATCGCTACGCTATACTCGTTCTGCATAAAATAGGCTCGTTCAATAAAGTCTTACATTATGTACTTGATACATAAATAACTATTATAGTTACAATTAAGCTAAAATACTTTTTAGTCACGTATTAAATGGTCATAAAAATACAAAACCTGAAAGGTATACTCAGGGCCGGCGTCACACTTTTAGCCCGAGTGGGTAGTAAGGTTGGGGGGGGGGGGGTAGTTTCAAGTGATTTTTCACAATACACACATCTGAAGGGATGAGGGATACAGAGTTACGATCAAAAATTGATAAAAATATACTTTGAGATGTCACAAAGTTCAATTTATTTGCTTTCGTTTAAAGATACAAATAAATCATTTTCGTAGGGCGAAACAAGACGTTCGATTTCTATTATGAACAATAAATTCATCCATTAAAGTTACTAAATCGAGCACATCAACTGAATCCGGGTAGGAATGCAAAATAGCAACGTGGTTTAGCTGTTTCTGTGCCATAGTCGATCTTAAATAATTGTTTATTCGACGCAAAACTGAAAAACCTTTTTCATTAGAACAAGAAGGTCTCGGTACTGTTATTATTAATCTCAGAAAACTCACGAATTCAAGAACGATTTTCATATAATGTTCATTTTCCCTGAGAAAGGATTCACCCCCAATTTCAAATTTTAGGTTTTGTTCGAAAGTTTCGAGTGGGTAATTACCCTCACGGATATTTTCGAGTGGGTAGTACTACCCATACTACCCACGTCAACCGCTGGCCCTGGGTATGCTTCAGTTTTACTTTCTTTTACTTCGTAAAATATAGTAATCATGACTTTTTGCGAACTCGAGATTTTTGCGGAAAAATCCGTTTTCGTGTCTTCTCGTTCAGAACAAGTGGTTTTCGAAGTGATATCTGTCTGTTAGTTTATGAGTGTGTCAATTTGTGAGTCTGTCAGTCGTCTTTACAGCCCAGATGGTTTAATTCAAAATTTATATCTTTGTTTTTAATATAAATTTGGAGATCGTCGTCATTTTCGGTTAAAATATGGTAACCGGTAGGGTAGTGGTACTTTACTTTTATGTTTTATTTCTGTTTTCCTGGAAAATGTTATAATTTTAATAATAATAATAATAATAATAATGGTTTATTGAGCATCGTTATTATACATACATACATGACATTAATTATATGAGTTGTAATAGTAGTGTAATGGTCCATAAGATTGATAAAACATTGATTTCAATAAACATGAAAAAAGCTGTTCCATGAAGCAAATTGTTTGTGTGGGAAAGTATTGTACCTAAATCTAAATACATTCTGCCTATTAACTAACTAAATGATATTTATAATATTTAAATTATTATTAGGTACTAGTCAGTCTGTAATTTATTTATGATTCTATAATTATGTAATTTATAGAAATACATTAGATAAAGTGAAACATTAATTAAGGTAATACACTTCATTAAATGAAGCTGAAGATGGTGCTGTGCCCAGCACACTAGCTGCGTTGCCTCTCTGGATGGCAATACTAATTTTTTGCTTAAGATATGCCTTTGCTTGAGGAATACCTGTGCTGTCAGCGGTTAGTTTTCCTAATTCATTAAAAAGAGATTTTGCGCTATTGCTCCACGGACCAAAGGTTTCTACCGCAAATGGAACAAAGAAATGATGTTCAGATATGGTGTTATATTTTTGCCTCTTTAGGTTTTCTGCTTTATTAGCTGCGGATCTAGCTGATAAACAAGACTCAGAGATATGGGATTCTGCTAGAGTGTCTGTACATAATTATATATATATATATATATATATAGTAGGAAAGGGGTGAGTTGTCGGGTTATCGGTCTGGTGATTAAAGAAAAGACTATTTAGTCATGTCCAAGCTTTCGAAATTTATTTTAATTTCTTCATCAGGGATATAACAAAAATCTTAGTAACAATTATACTGGTCAACATAGAGGACGGACGAACAAATTACACATTAAAATTTCGATGGATGATTTCCATAATAATTATAGTAGACAAATTAAAACATTGCAGCAATGAGGACAATGAGGTTACAGGTTGGCAATTTACAATCAGGCTGTAAATTGCCAACCTGTAACCTCATTGTCCTCATTGCTGCAATGTTTTAATTTGTCTACTATAATTATTATGGAAATCATCCATCGAAATTTTAATGTGTAATTTGTTCGTCCGTCCTCTATGTTGACCAGTATAATTGTTACTAAGATTTTTGTTATATCCCTGATGAAGAAATTAAAATAAATTTCGAAAGCTTGGACATGACTAAATAGTCTTTTCTTTAATCACCAGACCGATAACCCGACAACTCACCCCTTTCCTACTTACTATTGAGACGGTCGAAAATACCAAACGAATTATATATATATATATATATATATTTACAGGTATTTATTATCAACTACTTTGTAATGATTCAATTGCACATTATATTGCAAGATCAGATCCAGAACTTACATAAAGATGTGTGAACAAGATGTAACATTGTTTATAATTATTTGATAAAAATTAAATGGCATAGAACAAGATGATATATTGTGTCGTTATATACAACTTTGGTTCAAAAAGTTTATAAGAAATACAGTTTTTGAAAAAATCGTAGAACTTTCTCCAAAACTATTAGGAATAAAAATGTTTAAATCTGTTATATATTACGAAATTATTTATGACTTGTCAAAAAAGTTTTTGAAAAATGGCAAATTGAAATTTTTACAAGCAGTAAAAGTAAGTCGTGGTGACCACACTTCATTTTTTACTTCCCTCGTCTAAAAGACGAGGAAGTATTGTAATCGCAAAAAAATCACTTTCCGATATTTATTAAGATCTTCACGTTTCCGGGTCCCTAGATGACGGAAAACAGGTTTTCTCAATTCTGTCTGTCTGTCTGTTGGCGGGATAGCTCAAAAACTATTTGTTGAAGGACAATATTTTGCATGCAAATTATATATCTACCTGGCATGAAACCGAAAAATTTTTAAAGAAATATATAGAGGGTGAGCATCTTAAAAAATAAGAAATTGTTTATTTTTGCTTTAACTAAAAAAATAGATAAAATTAATAATTTGTACATAGCTCAGGCTTTATCATTGTCGAAAACGAGACCTAACAGATACAGGGTAAACATCACAAGTGGGACAGAATAGTTTCGTGCCTATAACGCAGCACAAACTCTCACAATTTGAGCACGGCCGTAGCTCAGTTGTGCAAGCGGGGGCACAAGCGAAAGCGGCAGAGTAGAAACCCGGCTCAAAATATTCGCCTGGAAGCGGGGAGTTTGCATCCCAGCGAATTACAAGTTTTTTATATTGATGTAATTCAGTTTTTGCAAATTGATGTAATTCGAGTGAGGGAAGTTCCATGTAAACCTTTCTATAGACTTTTTCAGATGGAAATGCAATCTAGGGAAGCCATTGACAACAAGTATTGTCACTACATTGCATTGTGTTGGTACATAAACTTCTGGTTATTATTTTTGCAATGGGGTTACGTTTTATGTGGACTGGTTGACACCGTAGTTATTTTAAATTGTAGTTCTGGCTATTATAAAATTGTCCCCAATACCTACCTAACTAGTTAAAACCAAATTATAAAATCACATTTCAAGTTTATAATAGCCAAAGCTACAATTTAAAATACTGAAGTGTCAACCTGCCGAGTAGAGTACCTAGAGGCGTTCTGGGACACTTCCGGTGGTTTGAAACTTGGCTAAGTGTCACGTGGCGGCCTCTGGTTTGAAACTTGGCTAAGTCTAGTCGAAGGTCACGGGCCTAGCCGAGGTCAAGGTCACAGGCCTAGCCGGTGGGCGTGGCCTAGTCGGGGTCATTGACCTCGATCACTTCCGGGAATTTTTTGGGTTAAAAGTGTAGTTTTTGAAATTTTCCCACGCTCGAGCGTCTGGGATGCAGACATGTCTATTCATGCAGGATGTTATCAGTAAATAGAACAATGAAAAATTTTCTCAGGCTCGACCGGATGTGAGTCATCGTCTGACAGACATGCCTATTCTTGCAGGATGTTGTTGAACAATGGCATCCCTTGTTTTAAAATCAGCACGAAATTCGAGAACAATGAAGCTATTGTTGTCTGGAGGAATTTTTGCTGACAGCCACTATAATATAGGTAAGAAAGAGGGGATGGGCTGCTATTCAACTAGCCTGTTTCAACTACCTGTTTGAGAAAATGTGCAAGGTTGCTAAAAAATAAACCGAATTAATTGTGGTCTAATAGTATATATCGAATTATTTCTAGCTAAAAAGATGCAATATAAAAATCCAAACCATTTTAAATAACTTGTTAGGTTTTTGTTTTATTACGCTTTCGACGAGATGTATGTCTGGATATTTAACTCGAATAGGCCGATTGGAAGCATCTTTTAGTAGATAGGTAATGTGTTCGATCCCACTGGAGGACTGTTTAAGCGGTAGACAGTATATAACATAATACAAAAGTGTTGCGGTCTTAGAGACATTGTAAGCAAAGTAAATATTACGTGTTTTTTCCAGTACTTTATTAAATACACAGTCTCGAAAATTGAGCCGATAGTTATATATTTTACTTTTGCTGTTGGATTTATGTACAGCACCCCCTCGCTTTAGAAATAAGCAAGTTCCTAAAGAAATATTATGATGCTGTAGAGATTTACACGTTACAGGTGTGTATAAAAATGACGTATTTATTAAATATTACTGTTAACAAAGCTGTTAAACGTATGATACAGGCAGTTATTAATTAGAGTGGTGGTTTAATTTTATCATTGGAATTTCGGTTTCTTACAACGGTATTTGTAAATCATTCGTAAGTAGTCCACCGATACACATTTATTTACGTTATGCATGTGCAGACTTGCTTGTTATGCAAGGTCGTTGACTTATCGTATGCAGTGTAGAAAATGTTATCATATGACTTTGTCAGCACGCCATAAAAGTTGGTTTTTGTAGTATAAGACATCCGCAAGCTAATTCGGTAAAGAGGTGGAAAAATACTTAAAGAAAATATTAGCAGATAATACATTTGAAAAATCTGCACGACTAATACTCAACATTATTACAATTACATGCTAAAGACTGCAGACAAAAAGTAAGATATCAAAATTTTAAAATAAAACCCAGAGAATAAGAATTAAATAAAGCCAAGTCAAAGCTATTAGATCACGGCAATATATTAATAAAAAACCAAGTTCCTAAAGAAATATTATTATGGTGTAGATATTTACAGGTTACAGTTCGGTGTATAAAAATTACGTATTTATTAAATATTACTGTTAACAAAGCTGTTAAACGTATGATACAGGCAGTTATTAATTACTTAATAAAACAATTGTCCTATATCCGGTATTCATGGTTTATGTCTTAATCTGATTTTAATAGTCGATTAGAGTCGAATAACTAAGGTTATTACAATGCTAAAGACTGTGCGCAAAATGTAAGATATCAAAATTTAAAATAAAACCCAGAGAATAAGAATTAAATAAAATAAAGCCATTAGATCACTGCAATCACTACAATAATAAGGATGCTATACTCAATGGTGAGGGACAGTTTCATTTTTGCTGGAGAAAAACATCTAGATTGGTTAAAAATCAGATGTATAAGAGAAAATCTCAAACTTGTTTAAAAACATTTTGTAACTAAACAATCACATTTAAAATTGTGTAAATAAAGCTAAAATTAGAAGGAGGCGCAGACTATAGAAAATACGTGTCAATACTTGTGGATGTGAGCGTCTAGGGAATGTGCAAGGTTGCTAAAAATAAACCGGATGTGAGTCATTGTCTGTAAATGCCAAACTTGTCAGAACCTGCTTGCCTGTCTGCTGCCCAATTAAACAACGAAGCCATTGTTTGAGAAATGTGCAAGGTTGCAAAAATAAACCGGTTGTCTGGAGTTTCTGCACAGGTCAGCGCGGGAGTCTGCGCGATGGTTTGACGGTAAATTTAAATTATGATCAGGGTTTTGGCGGGAAATTTAAATTCTGCGTGTTGTCTGGGGTTTCTGCACAGGTCAGCGTGAGCGTCTGCGCGAGGGTGTTTATGCGCAGGTCTGCGCGAGGGTTTGGCGGTAAAATCAAATTCTGTGCAGGTTTGGCGGGAAATTTAAATTCTGCGTAGGTTTTGGCGGGAAATTCAAATTATGCTCAGGTCTTACAGGTAAACAGATAGGTAGACAGGCAAATAGTCAGACAGGCAGTATGGTTTATGTCTTAATCGGATTTTAATAGTCGATTAGCGTCGAATAACTAAGGTTATTACAGTGCTAACGACTGTGCGCAAAAATTTTAAAATAAAACCCAGAGAATAAGAATTAAATTAAATAAATCCGAGTAAAAGCTATTAGATCACTGCAATACTCTAATTAATAAGGATGGTGAGGGACAGTATAATTTTGAACTTATCTAGATTGGTTAAAAATCAGATGTATGTATAAGAGAAAACTTGTTTAAAAACATTTTGTCAGACAAATTCCTGTCTAGACCTGCGCATGTGAGTCATCGTCTGGGAATGTGCAAGGTTGCTAAAAATAAACCGGTTGTCTGAGGTTTCTGCGTAGGTCTGCGCGGGAGTCTGTGCGGAGGTTTGGCGAAAAATTCAAATTCTGCGTAGGTTTTGGCGGTAAATTCAAATTCTACACATAATTTTTGGTGGGAAATTCAAAATAAAACCAGTGTTTTTGACGGGAAAATCTGGGAATGTACAAGGTTACTAAAATGTATGGGGTCTTTACACCAGATGTAGTTAATGACCTCCATTATCAGTGTCTATAAATTTGGTAGACCGACAGGCAGGCAGACCGACAGGCAGGCAGACCGACAGACAGACAGACAGACAGACAGACAGACAGGCAGACAGACAGACAGACAGACAGACAGACAGACAGGTAGGCAGACAGACAGACAGACAGGCAGACAGACAGACAGACAGACAGGCAGACAGACAGACAGACAGACAGCTAGACAGGTAGACAGCTGTTCCTGTAACGGTTTTATGGGCACGACGGTGTAATAAAACGACAATTGTAAATATAATTGTATTTTATTTGTCTAATGTACATGTATAAAATTATTACAAATATATTATACACTAGTCAATTATTGTGGTAGATGTGTTGTCATCTCTGTCTGGAGGATCTCCTCGTGCTGTTTCCGAACTGGATTTATTCAATTATCCCTGCCTCTTTTAACTCTTCTATTATACTAACAATTTCATTTATATGATTTGTATGGCCAGATGCTTGAGAGGCATACAGTAACTTTAATCGATCAACTAATTCGTTCGGATCATCCCAGTAAACATAATCCAACGGTTTATTGCTAACTTGTTGCATACCTTTACCAGTAAGCTTTGTAGTCCTTAACGATATCGATGATGGCGAGGGTGATGATGACAGGTTAGATTTTATAAATTTCTTGTATTTCGCTTGGTTGAAACCTACCTTCTGATCATTTTTATCAAAATTTCTATGCGCTGCATTTGTTCCGTTTATGATATCATTATAATTTGCTCTATCTGTCAGCGTTGGAGTTATTTGAGGATCGTTTTTAAATAGTAATTCGTACAAACCAGGCGTACCTTCATAGCGAACATTTTTTACAATTATATCAGATCCCTTTATATCTAGCTCATCTCCACCAAAATAAAATTGGTTTTTATCAAAATCATATCTAATTCCATACCTCCCTAGATTTGGTCTTTCTATAAGATAATTGCTTACATATTTTCTAGGAAGTTCGTCATACTGTTCTAAGAAAGAACTTATAGCTTGCGGTTGAAATTTGTTTGTTATAGTTGTATTAGGTTCATCTTCGGTGGATTCACACAATACTTCATCAGCCGGTATTGGTGTAAATAATTCTAGTTTTGGAGGATTTGATATATTGATATATTCATCATCGTCATCATCCGCGTCATAATCGTATTTAGTTTTTCTTTTAAGATCATCATCATAATTGTATTTAACTTTCTCTTTCTTTTTCAATTTGAAAGGCTTAAATTGTGATGGAGGATTCTCTTTTGTATTGATTTCTTTTGCAACACTTTGTATTTGTTCGGTAACAGGTTTAAAAAATTTACCGAGGAGCTGTTGTTGCACCAACTTACCCTCCTTAAGAGCTCGAACTTTCTGTCTTATAATATTTTTAGTTTTAATAAGTTCTGTCGCTACATTCGTTTTCATTATTGTCACAAGTATGTAAGCGGTAGACAGCCAGACAGACAGACAGACAGACAGACAGACAGACAGTTAGACAGCTAGACAGATAGACAGCTAGACAGGTAGACAGCTAGACAGCTAGACAGGTAGACAGGTAGACAGCTAGACAAGTAGACAGGTAGACAGCTACACAGGTAGACAGCTAGACAGGTAGACAGGTAGACAGCTAGACAGGTAGACAGCTAGACAGGTAGACAGCCAGTTAGACAGTTAGAGAGACTGACAGATTCAAACTAGTTCACACGTCAACAGTTTCTTATCAAATGATAGATATCAGAATTGTTAGATGTATATATAAGAATCAAACTCATGACGATAGCGACCACCAAGCTGAGTTCAGTTATTCGCTAGAATTGTATGAAATATGATTGAGGATAATGTTTACCACCACTGTTTTCTTTCATATGTTCGTGCAATATAAGCAATACATTTTCGTCCTTCTTGATCGGTTTCCCCTTTACATTTTGGACACTTATACTTAACTGGTACAGGTATCTCTCTCACACCTATTTCTATTACTGCTCACAATCTGTACAATAAATGGTGTTAAGAATGCCTGCCTGTCCGTCTGCCTGTCTGTCTGTCTGTCTGTCTGCCTGCCTACCTGCCTGCCTGCCTGCCTGCCTGTCTGCCTGCCTGCTTGCGTGCCTGCTCGCCTGTCCGCCTACCTGCCTGCATGCCTGTCTATCTGTCTGTCTGTCTGTCTGCCTGCCTGTCTGTCTGTCTGTCTGTCTGTCTGCCTACCTGTCTGCCTGTCTGCCTGCCTGTCTGTCTGTCTGTCTGTCTGTCTGTCTGTCTGTCTGTCTGTCTGCCTGCCTACCTGCCTGTCTGTCTGTCTGCCTGTCTGTCTGCCTGTATGTCTGTCTGTCTGCCTACCTGTCTGTCTGTCTCTTGCACATTTCTCAAACAATCCGACTCACATAATGGACCCACCCTCATTACAAAGAAAAATATTACGCGTAGTATTTTCAAAGTTATTTCCATAGTTTGGTTGCGGTCTGCCTACCTGTCTGTCTGTCTGTCTGTCTGTCTGTCTGTCTGTCTGCCTGGCTGTCTGTCTGTCTGTCTGTCTGTCTGTCTGCCTGGCTGTCTGTCTGTCTGTCTGTCTGTCTGCCTACCTGTCTGCCTACCTGTCTGTCTGTCTGTCTGTCTGTCTGTCTGTCTGTCTGTCTGTCTGTCTGCCTGGCTGTCTGTCTGTCTGTCTGCCTGGCTGTCTGCCTGGCTGTCTGTCTGTCTGTCTGTCTGTCTGTCTGTCTGCCTGTCTGCCTGTCTGTCTGTCTGTTTGTCTGTCTGCCTACCTGTCTGTCTGTCTGTCTGCCTGTCTGTCGGTCCGCCTGTCTGTCTGTCTGTCTGTCTGCCTGTCTGTCTGTCTGTCTGTCTGTCTGTCTGTCTGCCTACCTGTCTGTCTGTCTGTCTGCCTGTCTGTCGGTCCGCCTGTCTGTCTGTCTGTCTGTCTGTCTGCCTGTCTGTCTGTCTGTCTGTCTGTCTGTCTGCCTGCCTGTCTGTCTGTCTACCAAATTTATAGACACTGATAATGGAGATCATTAACTACATCTGGTGTAAAGGCCCCATACATTTTACCAACCTTGTACACTCCCAGATTTTTCCACTGACTATAATTTGAATTTCCCGCCCAAAAACCTAGACAGAATTTGAATTTACCGCCAAAACCTACGCAGAATTTGAATTTTTCGCCAAACCTCCGCACAGACTCCCGCGCAGACCTACGCAGAAACCTCAGACAACCGGTTTATTTTTAGCAACCTTGCACATTCCCAGACGATGACTCACATGCGCAGGTCTAGACAGGAATTTGTCTGACAAAATGTTTTTAAACAAGTTTTCTCTTATACATACATCTGATTTTTAACCAATCTAGATAAGTTCAAAATTATACTGTCCCTCACCATCCTTATTAATTAGAGTATTGCAGTGATCTAATAGCTTTTACTCGGATTTATTTAATTTAATTCTTATTCTCTGGGTTTTATTTTAAAATTTTTGCGCACAGTTGTTAGCACTGTAATAACCTTAGTTATTCGACGCTAATCGACTATTAAAATCAGATTAAGACATAAACCATACTGCCTGTCTGACTATTTGCCTGTCTACCTATCTGTTTACCTGTAAGACCTGAGCATAATTTGAATTTCCCGCCAAAACCTACGCAGAATTTAAATTTCCCGCCAAACCTGCACAGAATTTGATTTTACCGCCAAACCCTCGCGCAGACCCTCACGCTGACCTGTGCAGAAACCCCAGACAACAAGCAGAATTTAAATTTCCCGCCAAAACCCTGATCATAATTTAAATTTACCGTCAAAACATGAGTGTAATTTGAATTTACCGCCAAAATCTACGCAGAATTTTGAATTTCCCGCCAAACCATCGCGCAGACTCCCGCGCTGACCTGTGCAGAAACTCCAGACAACCGGTTTATTTTTGCAACCTTGCACATTTCTCAAACAATGGCTTCGTTGTTTAATTGGGCAGCAGACAGGCAGGCAGGTTCTGACAAGTTTGGCATTTACAGACAATGACTCACATCCGGTTTATTTTTAGCAACCTTGCACATTCCCTAGACGCTCACATCCACAAGTATTGACACGTATTTTCTATAGTCTGCGTCTCCTTCTAATTTTAGCTTTATTTACACAATTTTAAATGTGATTGTTTAGTTACAAAATGTTTTTAAAAGTTTGAGATTTTCTCTTATACATCTGATTTTTAACCAATCTAGATGTTTTTCTCCAGCAAAAATGAAACTGTCCCTCACCATTGAGTATAGCATCCTTATTAATTAGAGTATTTTTTTACTAATATATTGCAGTGATCTTTTACTTGGCTTTATTTAATTCTTATTCTCTGGGTTTTATTTTAAAATTTTGATATCTTACCTTTTTGCGCACAGTCTTTAGCATTGTAATAACCTTAGTTATTCGACTATTAAAATCAGATAAACCATGAATACCGGATATAGGACAATTGAGTAATTAATAACTGCCTGTATCATGCGTTTAACAACTTTGTTAATTCAATTTTAGATTAATATTACTGTCTGTTTATATCTTCTATTCGTCAGATACCTCTGCTAGAACTATGCTCGTTGCAACCAAAAACTGGACTACCGTTGTAAGAAATCGAAATTCCAATGATAAAACTACAGCACCACTCCTTTTAGGAACAATATTTTAAGCTGCTTTTTATTTTTGAAAAATGTAGTTAAAACATACAGTGCTGTGGCGTCGGATTCATACCATTCTTAAAGGTGCTAACACAAGAACAAAGAAGGTGTTTGTTTTTGCGATATGCGGAAGTTGTCGAATCGGATAAACTGAAAAATGCTGACGATTATTTTATCGCTCCTTCTGCTGTTTGAGACTCCACTTCATACCATTTTTTTAGTGCTGGAATGTGTATTGGCTAAAACTACATCAAACTTTTTAATCTGGAAGAGCATTTTTTACTAATATATATTGCTGTTCGATATTTGACAAGGCCCGGTTTAGAAGTTTTCTGTCTGTCAGCAGTGCTTTCGAACCTATCGAATCTAAAATTTGGTAAAAGAACACAATATTAAATGGTACTGTTGCTAATATCCAAAATTTTTAACTACGAACTGTAACCTGTAAATCTCTACGAGAATTACTCTCAATGTCTCTAAGACCCCAACACTTTTGTATTATGTTAAATACTGTCTACCGCTTAAACAGTCCTCCAGCGGGATCGAACACATTACCTATCTACTAAAAGATGCTTCCAATCGGCCTATTCGAGTTAAATATCCAGACATACATCTCGTTAAACGCGTAATAAAACAAAAACCTAACAAGGTATTTAAAATGGTTTGGGTTTTCATATTGCATCTTTTAGCTGGAAATAATTCGATATATACTATTAGACCACAATTAATTCGGTTTATTTTTTGCAACCTTGCACATTTCTCAAACAATGGCTTCATTGTTTAATTGGGCAGCAGGCAGGCAGGCAAAATTAGACTCTTAACCTCAAAATTCATCGTGAGAATCTTGTAAAAATTAGACTTTTACCTCCAAAATGTATCGTGAGAATCTTGTAAAAATTTCAAAATTAGACTTTTAACAGCGTCAGCAAAAATTTTCAAACAAAGACAGCATTCAATTTAGCAGTTGTGCTGATTTTTTCTCAAACAATGGCTTTCATTGTTAAATTTTTACCAGCTTTGCACATTTTAATCTCCAGACAACAATGGCTTTATTGTCCAATTTCGTGCTGATTTTAAAACAATGGATGTCATTGTTCTATTTACCAGCTTTGCACATTTTAATCTCCAGACAACAATGACTTTATTGTCCAATTTCGTGCTGATTTTCCCCGGCTAGACCCGTGTTTTGTTTTGGCGCGAATCGTCCCACAGCCACAGTGTATCGAGTGCGGTCGGTGGAGGTGCACGGGGCTCGCGCACCGAATAGTGAAATATTACACCCCGTTGCATAAAAGAGCCTCTTTTCATAGCGTATTTGTGCTACTTTTCCATAAGAGACAATGCTAAGCCACAGTGTATCGAGTGCGGTCGGTGAAGGTGCACGGGCTCGCGCACCGAATAGTGAAATATTACACCCCGTTGCATAAAAGGACCCCTTTTCATAGCGTATTTGTGCTACTTTTCCATAAGAAACAATGCTAAATTCGTTTAATTCGGATAGAAATCACTTTTTCCCATTTAAAAACATGTAAATATGCAAATATTTAAGCGATGAATCCATATTACTCAAACAAAATACTTTAATATACTTTTACAATGCAAAGGTTCTGACTAAAATTGAGACACCTTTACGAAGGTGTTGAGGTTACCTAGACGCATCGGTAAGCCGAGCCTGCAAAACTCGCAGTTGTGTTGTTATTGGTAACTTTAGTTCTCGACTTCGTTGGTTGGTCGGTTGTATTAGTATCTGAGTAACTCGTTAGACAACAACAGAGACTACTAAATTTCAATTTAATACAGGTGGAGCTAGGCATATACTTTTACACGTGTTAAATTTAAATTTGCCACCAAAATCCAGTAACTAATCTAGGGACTTCATCTAGTTACATAAACTTTTTAAGGAACACCGTGTATGTTGGTAACACTGCTCTGTAGACAGAGATAGACATATACCTTTACACGTGCTAAATTTAAATTTGCCGCCCAAATCTAGTAACTAATCTAGGGACTTCATCTAGTTACATAAACTTTTTAAGGAACACCGTGTATGTTGGTAACACTGCTCTGTAGACAGAGATAGACATATACCTTTACATGTATTAGAGAGAGATGGACTATTTTCACGCCGTGACGTCAGAGGTGAGGAGGTGCGGTCCCAGAACCGGCCTATTACCTCTACTCTGCCGACATGAAACCTAACCTCACCACAAAAATAATAAGAAGTTTATGTACCAACACAATACAGCCTAGTGACAATGCTTGTTGTCAATGATTTCCCTAGAATTTTGGCATTTGCATTAAAATCCGAAATAAAAATGGACTATATCGAATCCTCCGCTGTCGATCTAAAAATAAAGACGTGTTAAACAAATTCTTCGTGTTTTATTTCTGCACAACCTACAATAGAACAACGAATTTTAGCATCTCGTATAGATTAATGTAAACATTTTTAAAAACCTCATAGGATAGGTATTTCAGGTGACAAATTATACTATTTGCCCCTCCGACATATTCTATGAGGGGGCAGTCGCCCCCTTTGCCCCCCCCCCCCTGTTCCTGCGCCCCTGGCCATGTGGTGACAATGCATTTATTTTACAACCACCTATAACAGTTATTTATGTGTTTATTTGTGCAATACTGATGGTAAATCACTCACACGTATACCACTAAACACTAACGGAGGCACCAAGTGACTTGTCTAATAAA
The DNA here is from genome assembly GCA_940337035.1 of Agriotes lineatus. Lineage (NCBI taxonomy): Eukaryota > Metazoa > Arthropoda > Insecta > Coleoptera > Elateridae > Agriotes > Agriotes lineatus. The sequence goes on from CALNHX010005703.1 coordinate 99,994, forward strand.
AAACCTCAATTATATTTGATAATTGCACTCAACATGTAGCTATGATCTGCACATACAGCTCACGCGACTGATTTTAAAAGAAACATTCTTGGTACTTATTTTACAATTCTTCTCATTTTAAAGCTTAAACAAAGCACGAGTAATTTTTATTTCATGAATATGAACTGTAGAATCAGCGCTGCTTACCTTTGCCGACGCGTTGCTGTCAGATCGAAGCGGCTTCTCAGCTGTTCGACAATTTATAGACTGCAATGGGGGCCAGCGGTAAGAAGTAGGTTAAAATATAAAAATACTTTAAGATTCAATGGAAACCACCAGAGGTAAGGCACTCGAGCTCTCTGACCGCAGCTGATAGCGCGCGTCTATAAAGTTACCAATCTCAATACTTACAACTTTTGGCACGTACGGTGAGCAGTCTTGGATTTTCTTTCGTACGCAAGATCGCAAGTTTATTAGTTCAATCACATTTATTGGAAAGGGTCCGGCAATTGGATTGAATGGTTTTTGATGGGATGCTATGTGACGTTTGTCAAAAAGCGATTTATTTGTATGTTGATTTTTAAATGTTTCCTTACTACTATGGCTAATTGGCCTGTCAATCAACGAGTATTCGCGGTGAATTCTTATATTTTGACCGAGTTAATTGTGCTAACGCAGAGACGTTTTCGTAATTTTTTCCTTGGGGCTTGTTAAAGTCTAAAGTTTACCAGACACGTCCTAAAAACAATCCAAGAGCTGAAAAACGTAATTCGGAAGAAATAGTTAAATGCTTGCGAAAATTTTCTTCAGCACAATATATTAAAATTGCAATAATGCTTAGGAGCGGGTGGTTGTGTTGTTGTAAACTTTACTAAATATAGTTTCAATTTCCTTCAGCATTCATTTACATACTTTACCTACTTCCTCTACAGCAAACTACGAAAAACCTTTAAATTCAATTGCCGGTCCCGTATTTATTAATAGTTCTCATAATAAGCCTCTTTCGTCGTATACCCTCGAAGAAAAGCTTGAAATAAAGCAGTTAGGTAGACTTACATTTCTATTATTATGTAGTATTATTTATTCATTTCATGGGAACTGTGCATTGTTTTGATGAATTATACATTTAAACGAAACGTGAAAGAGACATATTCGATTCACTTCATCATCTTTAACCGTAAAGTTTGGTAATTTTGTTCACTGATGCCAGTTCATATAGGAAATATTTAAATCTCGGTATGTCGGAATTTGCCTTTGTCTGTGAGGGAGTGGAAAATTTAATTTATGTTGGGTTGGCTCTGCTATCAAAATTCTTCACGAGCCGCCACTGCTTGTGACATGATCTTTATCTTACTCAAGTTCATTTCCAGTCATGCCTGTTGTGAAACGTGATTTAATTGAATTAGCATTATTTGCAAGGCCGGCTTCGAATTGGGCACCGCTTACCTGAACCTTAATTCCACCACCATAATTAGGTACCTACTAGACTTCAGATTAGACATTTTGTTTACAACTGAACTGGACACTTTAAATAAAACTATGATTAAGTTATTTGTTGTTTACTATGTAAAACAAAATATCTCTTTACACTTATAAAGACAGCATTTCAATATTCGTCAAAAGCACTTAAAAACGATATAGAAACCAACATAGGTACATGCGTATTAGTTCATTTTTAAGAGTACAGTCTACAGTCTATAGTTGAGAAGTGCTTCATGTTAATGTCACATGTGTTTAAATTTTTAGTGCTGGAAAAGTATTTTTTTCATATTTGCAATTGGCGAATTTTATTTAATCGGTTGTTAGAGTTTGGAACTTTTCATAAACACAGGTCAAGTCAGCATGTTATTACCTATCTTTTAGTCTAAAATAGTTAGTAAAAAAAGTTTTATAGCATAACCTGAAAAGAAACAGCAGGTATAAAGTCATTTTATCTGTTGTTGAACCTTGGAACATAAATTTTGTTGTACCTCTGAACATGTGCCAAGGTACAACATTATATAACAAATGTTATGCTATTATTTGCATTTAATTAGGCGCATTATTATCATATTGACATTATTTTCAGAAAGAAGAGGAATTAATATCACGGTGATTGTTGTGGTCAATGCTATTGGTAATCATCTAATCGTATTACCCCATGTTGATTTTTCCTAGAGTGCAATTTAAGCCGCACATGCTTATTGGTGTTTCAAAGGGATCCATTGGCGGTGCAAATCAATCCGGATGGTCTAATGAAGGGCTTTTCGTAGATTATCTAAAAAATTGTATTG